>PVIJ01005892.1:0-98367 GCA_004024925.1 Scalopus aquaticus | reverse complement strand
TTTTTTTGTTGTTGTTTATACATACAAGCTGGGGTACAGGCCAGAGGCGTGGGGCAGCGAGAGGGTTCACCAGAGATGGAGTGGGTAGCAGAACAGGCAGATCAGAAATACACTGCTGAGGGGAGCAGCGGGCGAGGCAGGAGAGGTCTGCCGCACCATGTGGGATTCTCCCCGGCCGGGCGTCGAACTCGCGTCACCGCTGCCTACAGCTCCACAGCGCAGCGCTCAACCGCTGCGCCACCGGGGAGGCCCAGGGGAAGTTAAGATGTTTGAAACCCCTCAGGGTTCTGTGGATCCTGGCTCAGCAGTGACAGGAAGTAGCTGTTCTAGGACCTTCCAACTCTGGGACCATTTGCTGATCAGAACCATACTCAGGCTCCATGCTCTGTGCCCCCCTGGCTCCTTGCTAGGCGTTGGAGGTCTCCCAGCTCGATCTGCACAGACCTCTCACAGCCTGTGGATGCTTCTGTATACCTTGCATGTCGCGTCCTGCCCCAGGTGGATGGACACCGTAAGCTGACAGACATCCTGTACTCAAAGGCAAAAGAGAAAGGTACATTAATATTTTTCAAATTGGGTCAATATATAGTGGGGAGAGACAATTTAGAAATTCATGGACCTCCTGGTCTTTCATGAGTCCCTTAAAAGTTGTGAAGAAAGATGAATAGTATTAAATGCCCTCTGGGCTCTCATATCCATGATTTGCACTGGAGGTTTCTAAAATGTTAGGTCCACTTGCCACAGCTGATAGCAGATGACATGCAAGTATTACAGAAAGAGAAATTTCTGTGTAATCGTTTTAAAAAACAAAAACTCCAGCTGGTTTAGCTGAAATATAGCTACTGAGAAGAATGTTTTACAGCATCAATGGGATTCTTGCAAGTGGTAGAGCTTCCCTGGCTTCCTTGGTTTTAATCGGTACCTCAGATGGTACAATGGGAAGCTGGCAGGGACCCTAAGATGCACTGTCTGCGTAATGAAAACTGTGTCAGCTTTATCACTGGTAAAGTGTTATGGAGTCTGAGGTCTCAGGACACAAAGTCCAGAGATGACGATGGATTGCCCTCGTGCGTGTGCGATATAAGTTAGCACCAGTTTCTTCATTCTGACCTGCTTTTTACTTATTTTTTAAGATTTATTTATGCATGCATACAAGAGCTAGGGTGTAGGCCGGGGTGTGGGGGGGGGCGGGGGAGGAGGTGAGAGGATTCCCCAGAGACAGAGTGGGGAGCAGAACAGGCAGATCCACTGAAGTACACTGCTAAGGGGGGCAGAGGGAGAGAAAGGAGAGGTCTGCTGTGCCATATGGGAAGCTCCCTGTCTGGGAATCGAACTCCTGCTGTGGTGGCTGCTAATAGCTTCATAGTGCTGAGACTTAACCCATTGCGCCACGAGGGAGGCTAGACCTGCATTTTTAAACAATTGTTTTCTTGAAAGCTAATTTTAATAGGCCTGATTACTGTCAAAAATTGGTTTCCAAGAAATTATTTAAATGTCATATTATCATAAGTTGATTATTCAAATGTGAGGCGCTTAAGTGATTTTAAGGTGCATTTTCTTGTAAGGTAATGTAATCACTGCCAGTGTTGACTCCGCTGCTTAAAATGTGGATTAATATAAGGATTAAATTGCTTAAATATTTAAACATTTGAATTGGAAGTTTAAACTGTGTTTGAATTATGCAGAGACCATGAATGTTCTATTAGCTCTGGTGTTCCCTATGCGAAATGGCATCAGCCAGCACCCTGAAATTTTACCTGTCACTTTGTCCTCTGAAGATGGGGCAGTCACTTTGATCAGTCCATCATCTGAAAAATGACAGACCCCCGTAGCTAGAGAGAGGGGTTGGTGTCTTTCCATTCCCAGCTAGAAAGATGACTGCACACTGGGAACTGATGTCTGTCATTATACACCTTCTAGATCTTTCTCTTACTAGGAAGATAAAATTGTGTACATCTGAAAAACAAAAGCGTTCTGTGATGTACGTCGTGCAAAACCTTTGTATTTGTTGGCAAATGTTGTTATGCTAAGATAAGAAACATCATCCATTCCACTGACCACAACCATTGATCAAAGCTAACACAAAGATCCTGCTTAATTACAAAATGGCTGAAAAACACGAGCAACAATGGAATGTGTAGTGGGCATCACTCTCTTTGGCACATCCTCAATGCTTTCCTTTTTTAAAAAAAGATTTCTTTATTTATGCATACAAGCGGGGGTGTAGGCCAGAGGTGTGGGGCGGTGAGAGGATTCACCAGAGGCAGAGTGGGGAAGGGAGCAGCAGCGGGGAGGCAGGAGAGGTCTGCTGTGCCATGTGGGAAGCTTCCTGGCCGGGTGGAACTCACGCTGCAGTGGCTGCGGACAGCTTCATAGTGCTGGGACTTAACCGTTGCGCCACCGGGGAGGCCCCCTCAACACTTTCTTTAAGGAAATGAGACTTTGTGGTGGCTGCTCTGAACCTGCTTACCAGGGTAGGGGAGACAGAGGGCCACGTCATAGCACGTTGCCAGCTATGATACCCAGGGGCGTGCACAGACAGGCTCCAGGGCACGTCTCTTTAGCATCCTGAGTCTCCGCCCAGGGGCGTGCACTTCAGCAGGCTCTTGAGCCCAGGTCACTTCCAGGGCTTCTGCCCTCTGCATCTGCACAGCATCAGGTTTCAGCTGTTTCTAGAGCCATTTCCTGAAAGAAGGCAGCCTCTGCGCTGCGGAGGATGTTTCTCACTGGTGACGGGCTGAATCTCTGTGAACCCAGGGGCTCAACAGCAGGAGGTCGGGCAAACAAGGTCTGTGTCCAAGGGGTTCTGTAATAGTCGCAGCCCTATGTCAGCTCGCCCTCCTTTACCCTTACTAATTTACCTTGGCACCCCACTCTTCCTTCACATAGATAGTTTTTTCCATTCAAAGGAGTTCAGCACAAGTCTCCCCAAAATATGCCACTTTGGTATAAGGATTATTTTGAGCCATAAAACCCAGTGGTTTCAGGAAAAGCTCCTTTATTCCTCACAGTTGCCTATATATGCATTGGAAATGTTTAAAATCAAAAATGAAAGTCCAAAATAAAATTGTTCCTGCCAACCCCCTACAAGATTTAATACCTAATCTAATTGTAGTTTCAGCCTCTCTCAAAGGTGGAAATTTAAACTAACTATAACCAACCTGGTCAGCACAAATGCAAGTAATTAGCACGAGATTAAGACCCCATTTCTTCCCAGAATGGAAGTGGCTTGGCCTGAAATAATCTTCAGTTTTCCTTTTGCTAATAACCTTATCCCACCCGCCTTCTGACCTGAAATTCCTTCCATTTTGTGCAACTTTTTGCAATGTCTTCTGTTTGCTGAATGGGATGTTGCCCAATTCATGAATCATTTAATAAAACCAATTAGATCTTTAAAATGAACTCAGTAGGATTTTTGTTACTTAACAGGATTGGGGCCTATTCCAAGAAGAAAGCTACTACCAGAGATATTTACAAGGAATATGAGCTAGGTGTGAAAACTGGGAGAGAGAACTCTGCAGAGCCTGTTTGTTCAGATTCCTCTCTGTGTTCCATTGTCTGTGCATGGCATGGCAAATATTTATTTACCAGTTATTTACCAGTCATTTATTTACCATTCCATTTTCAAGTAAATAGCCTTCCTTCCCTTTGAAGTCCCAGATCTCTACCCCCTTCTGTTTAATCCAGAATGGCATATATACTTCATTTTACCTGAAAGTCTTAGGCCATTCATGTCTATATGGGTCCCCACATGTATGAAATTATTCTTTTCTCATGTTAATCTGTCTTATGGCAATTTATTGGTCTTTTCTAGCTGAAAAGAGGTAAAAGGGTAAAGGAAAAAATTTCTTCCCCAACACATTTGAAAACTCTTGAGAGTTTTTGTTTGGGTAGCTTGGAAATTATACTTTGTTAATTAAAGGTCTTTAAGTTCATGAGTTTTATTCACTAAAAATATCCATCCAAGAAAGAACATCCAACATAAATGACAGTTTTCTTGGAACAGTCTATTTAGTTAAATTTTCCCAAATTGACACTATTCAGGATGGAGGCCTGTCCCTTCCCTGGTTTGTATGTTGAAATCATTACTCCCAGTGCCTTAGAATGTGACCTAGTTGAACATAGAGTCATTGTAGTTGTAACTAATTAGAGGGAGAACACCCTGTAAAGATAAAGGCAGAGATTAGAGCAATCCTTCTACCTGCCAAGGAATGCCAAAGATTGCCAGAAGCCACCAGAAACTAGGAGAAAGGTCTGGAAGAGACTCTTCCTCACACTCTTCAGAAAGAACTAAGTCTGCCGACACCTTGATCTTGTACTTGTCCCCTCCGAAACCTTGAGACCACAACTTTCTGTTATTTAAGTCACCCAGTCTGTGGTATTTTGTTATGGCAGCCCAAGCAGATTAATGTAGGCACTGAGAACAAATATGTTGCTTGGCTACTTTTATCTTTTGTTATCCACAATGCAATCTACGTCACAGAGTGCAACACAGAAGCTAATAGCTGATAGGAAACATAACCCACTGGGTCTCGCAATGCATCTTACTTAAATATATCTGCCTCTGTCAGCATTACATCCTAGAAATAGAAGAGGGCTGTTTCTAGGATTCCTAGAATCCTAGCAGGTTAAAATAAAGCTGTTTTCTGAGAGTTTATGATCAAAAAGAAAAATGTTGAAGGAAAGAAAAGAGGAGACTCATAGGAGAAAATTTTTAAAATAAAAAAATTCTGTGTCCATGGTTACTTAACTACGCATTTTCATTCTTCCACATGTATTCCTCCATCACTTTCCCCTGAGCTCAGAATAAATCCCTTCCTTTCCCTATTCGTACATTCAATTTTACTCTGACATATATAACTTTCCCCAACCTTCTACATACTTCTTTCTTCTAATTCTCCTTTCATCTTCCCCACTACTCTTTGTGCACTTTTTAAGCAATTTCATCTCTAAATTTGCAGAAATATCCACTAACTTCAGTGGAAGTAAAGTGTATGTAAGGTGGCTGTCGGGTTACTTTTGCTGCCTCCATGGAGATACTGGATTTCTAATGCGTCAAGGAAGTGAAGGAGATTCTGGTTGATTTCTAGTAACAAATTCCAACACCTCATCTCTTGTGGGACTTAAGAGCAGCGTGAGTGCATAAGCCAAGCTGAGGAAGACTGGATTAGACCAAGAGGGAATGGATGATGGCGTGGACTGCAGGGGGTGAAGATGCAGATTATTAAATATCGATCATAATGATGATAATAACTAAAACTCACCCAACACTCTTAAGTGCATCATCTCCATAAGAACCTAGGATATCAATAAATATTTCAAAAAATTGATAATATGTTTTAAAATACATGCCTACAATTCCAGATTATGGTTTGAATGTGGGCAGACTATTTCACTTTCCTGATTGTTCAATGAGCATCTGTTAAACACTTTTTTTAAGGTATTGCATTTCCCTAGAATGATCTATAAAAAATTATTCTACTCTGGAAATCAAGTGGTTTAAAATTCCAGGCATTATAAATCATCTTTTTCTTTTTGTAAGTGATACTTTGATTATGTGCTTCCTCATGATAATACAAAAGGAAGGATACCGACTGCAGTCACGGCCTCACATTCAAAACATTTCAAAAATATTTAGCTGAAGGATGCCAAACAGTGATTTCTGGAAGTTACTATGTTACCAACCTCTGCCTCTTCCAGGCACATCTTTTTATGTAGAATTCTCCCACCACAGCCACTTTGTGGTCCATTTGCCATAGCCGAGGGCATCCGCACTAATTAGGAATGTCTGGAAGAGGAGGCATTTGACCAAATGGTACATTCCAGAAAAATTAGCAAGAAAAAGTATGTGGTAAATGTTCATTAATTCAACCAACATTTAATAGACACCAACTTTCTGTCAGATTCTCTATTATGTCTGAGAATAAAAATGAGTAAGTTATGTCCCTGACCCTTAAGAATCTGACTGGAAACACAGCCTAGAGAGATGAACTCTGAGACTGGAGCACACTCTCAGTCAGCCCTTGAAAATGCTTCTAAAAACCAAAATGCTGATTTTTAAAAGATTTATTTTATTTATTTATGCATACAAAAACTGGGGTGTAGGCCAGAGGTGAGGGGTGAGAGGGTGCACCAGAGACAGAGTGGGGAGCAGAACAGGCAGATCCACTGAAATACATTGCTGAGGGGAGCAACAGGCAAGACAGAAGAGGTCTGCTGAGCCCTGTGGGAAGCTCCCTGGCTGGGGATCAAATTCATGCTGCAGTGGCTGCCAAAAGCCTGGTAGCACTGACTTTAACTCCTGCACCACCAGGGAGGCCCAAAAATATTGATTTTTCTACTCAAGGGCCACTGTTTTATAATCCAATTTCTCCTAATTGAAAGAAAATTCATTAGAAGATATTTTCAAAATAAACTTATTTCACTTTATCCCTGTATGTCTATTATACAAAAGACAAAAACAGGTATTGGAGAGGATATGGAGAGAAAGGAACCCTTGCACACTGCTGGCGAGTATGTAAATAGGTGCGGCCTTAATAGATGGAACGTCATATAGAAAGTCCCATCTAGTTATCTAGTTATCCCACTTACAGGTTTACCCCCAAAATGCAAAAACATTAATTAGAAGAGATATATACACCCCTGTGTTAATTGCACTAATATTGACAATAAACAAGAGCTAGAAACAACCTAAGTGTCCATGTACAGATGAGTGGATAAAGAAGACATTGCAAATACACAAATGGAATACTACACAGCTGTTAAAATAACAACATGCATATGAACTTACAGAGTATTTTGCTTAGCGAAGTAAGTCAGATGGAACAAGACAAAAACTGCATGATTTCACTTCATGTATTATGTTAAAAAGATGAACTAAAAAAACAGAAATAAATTTTAGACTATAAGACCAAATTAGTTGTTCTCAAAAGGAAGGGAAAGGGCAAACTGAATAAAAGGGTCAATTGAATGGTGTAGGACAGAACTGGAAGTTTAGTAATAAACTTAATGTAGCATGTGTGTACATGTTGGTTTACAACAATGCACCCCCAAAACCTACATAATGTTATAATACAATGTTACAACATTAAAAAACTTTTTTTAAGGTTTATTTTTCTAGACATATCTCTGATTCATTTTTACTTAGCACAAAGCTCTTACTATTAGCCAAGCCTTATAGCCACTTTTTAAAAATTAATTCATTCTTTATCATAATAACTCTAGGAACTGTGTATTTTTTCCATTTTATAGATGAGTAAATTGAGACCCAAAGCTAATAAAGAGACCCATTCAGGTATATATAGTCAAGAAGTAGATGACCTTAAAGTAAGATGATAATAAATTAAAATAAACTATATGAAAATAAAAAGGGAAATAAATTTCATATTCAGACCAGGATCTTTAAAATTTTTTATGTCATACTAATTCAGACTCAAGTTCTGACCATAATCTCTAAGGGCAAGTGTGGGAGAACAAATTGTGAAAAAAATTATTTCCCAAGAGAACAACATATCCTATTGGCCTGTTTAGACTGGATAAAGAGCAATTAACTGATCTACACAATACTTTCCTTGATCCAAACAGATATTTGACCTCTGCATCCTCTTTTGGATAAAACATTTAATCACAAAAGATCAAGTGATAAATACCTTTGAGCTTTAGCTTACTCATTTGAAAAATAGGATAAAAATGGTACCTTCATCATAGAATGATGAAAAGATTTTCCTTTCATAACATGGTGGCGAGGATCCAGTTTTCTATTCTAGCTTATTTCCTAGTTCAAAGGGCAGCACTCATCACAAAAGAACTTGGTCTTTTTTTTTCCCTTTCACTGCATTATTTTACTTTTTGAAATAAAAAGCGTATCTAATGCATCCAACATTGTTATACTGTCTAATGATTCCTGTAGTAAGCCAGTTATCATCTCCACCTAGTTGCCATTTCTGTGTGAGATGAGAGCACCTGAAATCTACACTCTTAGCAGATTTCCAGTGCTCGGCGTGGTATTATTTTGTTTTTGAGGGTACATTGGTGTCCACTGATATTTGCATTTTGGAAGATTAGGATTCCCCAGCCCCACCCCACCCTTCCACTGCCGTTACCATAGCTCCCGCTTCAGCTACTATTACCACTACAGGTGTGCGCTGGACATTAGCTCTCTAGACTTACTCATCCCCCTACCACTTCAGCCTTGTACCCTTTGACCTACATCCCTCCACCGCTCCCACCTCACAGCCCCTGCCAATCACCACGCTGCTCTTTGTTTCTCTAAGACCAACTTTTTTAGATCCCACATATAAGTGGATTTATGCAGCTTTTTCTTTCTGTGTTTGGCATCGTTCACTCAGTATCATGTCCTTTGGGTTCATCCAAACATGTTGTTGCCAATGGTAGGATCTCTTTCTTTCCTAAGACTGGAGAAATACATTTTTATCATGTATATACATAGGACATGTGTATATGACGCATGTGGATATGTGTAGTTGCATGTGTACCTCCAGTGACTGCAGGATCGTATGATAGTTCCACCTCTAGTTTTCTAAGGAATCTCCACACTCTCTCCCATAATGGTGGCACCAGTTTGCACTCCCATTAACAGTCCCCGGGTTTGAAAAGGAGGACAAATGGGGACTTCGAGTGTTCTGCCTACTCCTGGCTCTGTGCCAAAGACCTCTGCTCTTGCTGAACTTGTTTTCCTTTTTTTTTTAAGATTTATTTATTTATGCATACAAGCCAGGGTTCAGGCCAGAGGCGTGAGGCGGCGAGAGGGTTCACCAGAGACAGAGTGGGGAGCAGAACAGGCAGATCCATGAAAACACACTGCTGAGGGGAGCAGCGGGCGAGGCAGGAGAGGTCTGCCGCGCCATGTGGGATTCTCCCTGGCCGGGCATCGAACTCGTGTCGCCACTGCCGACAGCTCCACAGTGCAGCGCTTCACCGCTGCGCCACCAGGGAGGCCCTGAACTCCAGTTTTCTTGTATGTGGAAAGAAAATTTTCGTCATAATCTTGTGAGGAGATCTATCAATAAAACCATTTCACAGTGTGTACCGTGTCAGTCATGTAGTAGTTATTAAAACGATTTTGAGACTTTATTTTCTGGCTACCTTGCCTGATTTCCACTTGGCTGTGAATTGGACAGCACAATTCATCAACAGCTCCTGAATTTAAACAGCGTTTACTTGGTATGTATAGTCAAACTTCTACTAGATTTGGGAGCATTCTGGGCCAGCATATTCTAACACTCTGCTTTACTATTGTCATTAATAAAAATGGATCAACTAATCTCTTGTTATTTTGCTGAGAGGGCAGAAATGAGAACAAATGTGATGCTTTTAAGAGCTTATCTGAACATTTAACGATAGCTCCCATGGAGGTGACCGTTCATGATAATCAGGCCCTTCTGTGAACGTGGGTGGAGCAGAAAGCTCCAACTTATCTATTGATATTTGACGGCACTGAAGGTTGAAATGTGCAGTGAGATTACTTCCACGGAACCCCATCTTTATGATGCAGAAGGCAATTTCTTTCATGCAAAGAAAGATTCAGGCAATTTCTCAAGAATGTGCTGCTTTGGGGTACAGGTGCTGAGCCCATGAATCAAATTAACTTAATATTAATCTGTTCCCCTGATGCTTTTCCTAAAAGTATTAAAACAGAAGTCTCTAAAGAATTGTTGCTAGGAAATTCTAGAGACGACATTAAGAAACAAAATGCAATTTGCAACCATCTGGGGAAGGTCAGAGTTTTACTTGATTGTGGTACTTAACCCCAAAAAGTTTAGTATATATTCCTGAAAAATAAAACCTTTAGATTACAAACTCCAGCATCAAAATCTCTGAATGCCTGACAGGAGCTATTTGTATTACATACAGCTTCTAAAAGATTCACTTGAATCAAGGATAGATTTTTCAGGTGGAAAAAATAAAAAAATTCAGGGCAGGCGTCAGAGGCTAAAAAATGAAACGAAGCATGTATTTTATGCAAGATTATCAAGTGCCTTGACATTTGTCAAGTTTTGGACAGAAATAAAGCTGAAGGGAGCCATCACTAAAAAGTATACACCCGAATGGATTTTTAAGACTTGATTCATTAGACTTGGCGGCCTCAGAGGATTTTCTTTAGGAAACATTTCAAGTTCAAAATTCATATCAAGATCCTATCTGTTATCAAACCCAAGCAAGAAGTTTCAAAAGCTGATAAGCATTGAAAGAGGGAAGAAATGATAATTGCTATCTGACTCGTGGAAGTTGCTATAAACATTCAACCAAAATTTTTAAGTGTCTCATAGAGTCACAGAACTAACAGCCGTGGTTTTATTCCATCTGACATTAGGACAGCATGAAAAAAAAGTAATTTATTCAAATAAATATTCCACTAATACCTTGAAGATAATATATATTTAGAATGAGTTGCATGATGAGTTAACCTCACTAATTAACCTCTGTGAAGAAAAGCACAGGATCTCTTGAACCTTGAAATTAAAGTCAGTGTTTCTTTTGCCCCTAGCAAGTAGGTTTTATAAAAAATTCACTAAGTGTATAGAGATTTTTCTCTAAGCTTTATCAAGATGGAGTATTTTGAAATGTGATATCACAAGAGCAGAACTTTGTTCTTCTGCCTGCCTCTAGCACTGGGTTGCTTTAATCTGTAACTCTAAAAGAGGAAGGCTTTTTCCCAGATGAGAAATGAGAAGCAGCTGAACTTTTATGTAATTATTAGTGAGAGGAGGCAGAAATAAAGGAGTTGCTTAGAATTTTTAAAAGCCATTAAGATTTGAGTCACAAAATTCTAATCCCATCACAAAGCTCAACGCTAAGCTTTTTCTTCCTAATATTGCTCATGTTCATCTCAGACAGTTAGCTCCAGATTTATTTTACAAAGTTTTACTCAGCACGCAATTCTTCAGTGTGGGCTATTTTTTGTAGGCTCCATTTAACTCATACCAACTGTGGATCTTTTTTGATAATTGGCTTTGCATCTTAAACCTTGCTAATCACCAATAAACTGTCTTTACAGATTTTTATTTGCTATGTGTGGAATCAAACGTGATCCTTATTTGCTCATTTGTCCCTAAAAAAAAAAAAGAAAGAAAGAAAACGCCAAGTTGAGAAAATCCCAGGCCTCTACTGCCATCTAGTGGTTTTACTAAATTCTTTCAACTGAAACTGCTTCAGAAAACCATGACTAGCACTTTTAACAGGATTTTTTTCTTAAATTCCTAGAATGTTTTAGAGATTTTAATCTGAAACAACTAGAAATAAAAACCAAAATATAAACTATACACTTCTAATATATATATATCTCATAAATGTTATTTTTATCATTGCAACAACAACAACAAAACCCTGACTGCAATAGACCATTCCCATCTTACTCGGGTAAATGATTTAACTTTTTAATTATGAAATAAGAGATTCACGTGAAGTTACAAAGAGTCGTTAGAGTCCCATAAGAAACTGCCAAACTCTCTTTAAGTGTGGCTGTTACCACTTTATGTTCTATAGGGTAAATGAGTTTATCAGGCTCTTTAGCCACTAGCCTCTATGGCTATCACCTGTGGCCTTAATCTCGTTAATGCAGAAGGAGCGTGGGTGTGGACCACGGGTGCCTGATGGTGGACACCTGAGCATGGGTGTGTGCGCATGTGCAAGTGTGCACACCTGTGCCTGGAAGGGCGGGGCTAAGAAGGCGGTGTCACCCTGGGGGAGGGGCCTCAGTGCTGTCTCCCTGCAGGCTTGTTTCCCCTGCCCATTCTTCAGACTTGAGGAGGTGATGCCCAGGGCGCCAAAGTTCTCTTTTAAACAGCCAGAACCTATGGTGAAGCTACCTGGCCTGGGATGGTTGCAAAACAATATTCCCATCAGTAATGGATGTGAAATTCATCTCCTCAGCAGGCTTGCCAGCACTTAATCTGATCATCGGTTTTTTATTTTACCGTCTTGATAGGTGTTTAGCAGAACTCGCTGTGGTTTTTTTTTTTTAATTTTTTTAAAGGTTTATTTATGTATACAAGCTGGGGTACAGGCCAGAGGCATGGAGCAGTGAGAGGTTCACCAGAGACAGAGTGGGGAACAGAACAGGCAGATCAAAGGAAATACACTGCTGAGGGGAGCAGCGGGCGAGGCAGGAGAGGTCTGCTCTGCCATGTGGGAATCTCCCTAGCCGGGTGTCGAACTCGCGTTGCCGCTGCTGACAGCTCCACAGCGCAGCACTTAACTGCTGCGCCACCAGGGAGGCCCCTCACTGTGGTTTTAATGTGCGTTTCCCGAGTGGCTGGTTATACTGAACAGCTGTTCCTGTGCTTACTTGCTCTCTGCGTCTCTTTGTCAAGTCTTTTGCCAATTTTTGTTTATATTTTTAGCCAATTTTCTAATTGTTTTTTATCATTGACTTTTGAGACTTCATTATTTTCTAGATTTAATTCCTTTGTTGGATGTGGGGCTTGAAAATATTGCCTACCAGTGTGAAGCTTTGCTTTTCATTCTCTTAGTGGGGTCGTTCACACAGCAAGTTTTAATGAGGTCAATTTATCAAAAAAAAAAAAAGTTTGTATCATGCCTTTGATGTCATGCCCGAGAACTCTAACCACAAGTCCTGAAGATAATCTCATGTGGTTTTGTTCTAAATGTTTAACAGTCTTACATTTTACATTGAAATCTGTGATCTATTTGGGATCATTTTGAATAAGGTGTGAGATTTAGGGTGAGATTTATCTTTTAGGAAGCCCGAGTGTTCCAGCCCCATTTGGGGAAAGACTATCCTTCCTGCACCTTTGTCAAAAGTCAGCTGGGTGTGTTTGTGTCTAACATATGATTTTTTAATTTGTCATTCCAGGTAAACACAATGCATGTTGAATCCCATAACTATCTTTTGCAGAAATTAATATAAAATATTAATTAGAGATAATTTTGTAATAATGAAAAAGAAAGCATAATAACATTAAGCATTATATCTAGGAAGTAAAGAAAATTATTCAAAATGAGGAGCAAATCTTACATAATCTTATTATCACCAGCTAGGTTAAAACTTAATTGTAAAGAGAAGCTGTATAGCAAATGAGCAGCAAGCTGCGTCTGTGAAATAAATTTTATGGTTTAAATCCTGGTTAGGCAATTTAGCAGCTATAGGACTTGGGTCCCTAGGCACTAGACATTTTTATATCTGCATTTTTCATCTCCAAACTGTATGTAATAATCCACCTATCTCCTTGTATTGGTGAGAGATTAATAAATGCAAACACTTAGAATAATGCTTGACATCTTATGAATGTACTAAATGTCATCTATTGTTAATCAAATGTGATATAAAAAGTCTGATGATTCCAGTGACAGCTTGAATCAAATCTATGTTAGAATTAAATATATTCATCTTAAACTTTGGGCAAGTTCCCTGCTTTAACTCTCTTCCTCTTCTATGCAATAGGATAGTTTTGAAGAGCAAATGAGCTAAAGTGTCTCTGTGCTTAGTTACATAAACACTTCTTTATAAGTGCCTCTAAAATTTAAAATACTATCTATTACATTTTCCCATGATCAATAATAGCAGATGTTTTTGGAGCCCTAGCTGTGTAACTACTAATGTAAAAAGCAATAAAGGCAGTCCTTATGCGAACCGCATTTTACTGCATGTAAGCAAAATGAGGGTATGCAAAACAGAAAAGGGAGAGTGGCTATTCCTCCTAGAGGCTTATGAGATTAACGAGGTTCAATATCCATCATACCCAAATGGAGTTTGCTTGCGGGAACATTTCAACACCAACGCTATTCACCTAGTTTTTAAAGATAGGGCTGACATTTAGCAAACTAGAGAAAATTAAGTTTCTCTGATATTCTAAGTGAAAGGAGCATGTATAAAGGAAATTTTCTGCTATAGAAGAACAGCAGCACTTGGTCAACTTAACGTATATGGGAACTGATTGTCAACAAAGATATTCCATATGGGACATTAAAGCACTGTGGTTACTTAAATATTAAGGGGATAATCTAATTTGTATTATTTTTATTATATGTACATACATATATATAATATGGAGGGGAGAGGGGATAGAGCAGGCACTTACCCACGAAGTTCTTGGATCTCTATGAACTCCGTAGACTCCGTCAAACCACTGGTGCCCACACCACTACTGCCTCCTCACAACTCACCAATTGGAAGTATCTAGAGAGCTGATACAGTGGCAAGTTTGCTTCACTGACAACAAATATCTCACTTTTCCAGAGAAGCAAGATGACTCAGAGAAGCCCAGTGCACTCATTGTACAGCAAATCCTCAGGGCTACACAGGTAAGTCAGTTACTGGAACAAAACCCTAAGTGTTTTAGCAAGGTGATCATTTTTGTTAAGCTGTTCATACTTATGCAATAGTAAATAGATTCAACTTGAAAACAAAGTCTCCTCTTGACATCATAACATCACATCCTCCAGCTTAATTATTTTTTTGAAAAGTTGTAACACTATACTCTTTTTTCCTGTGGATTACCTTAGTGTAGGTTTAATATTTTGAAGACAATAAATTTTAGCCTTGCGCAATCTTATATCTTTCCAGGATCATGTCCTTGCCTTTTTTTCAGAAGAGAGTTCTGGGGCCTCCCTGGTGGCGCAACAGGTTAGGCGCAGCACTATGAAGCTATCCAGAGCCACTGCAGCACGAGTTCGATTCCCCGACCAGGGAGCTTCCCACATGGCGCAGCAGACCTGTCTCGGCCGCTGCTCCCACAGCAGTGTACTTCAGTCCATCTGCCTGTTTTGCTCCCCGCTCTGTCTCTGGTGAATCCTCTCACCCCCACACCTCTGGCCTACACCCCAGTTCTTGTATGCATAAATACATAAATCTTTTTAAAACATTTTGGATAAACTGAAGAAAATAAGCGAGAGGTTTCAAGTAAAGGAGAAGGAAAGCATGGGCCACTGCTGGTAAGTAGTATGAATGTTGTGGAATCATTATGGGCAAACATATTTCATTGGAGCTAAATGTGCCACATAGCTCCTAGACAAAAACTGGGAACTTTAATTTTTATTCAGGCTTTAACAAATGGAAAATTGTTGACGGATTTTAACAAGAAAGAGATCCAATTAAAAGTTAGTTTGGGGAAATGAACTAGACACTGAAACGCAGGCTGAACGGGAGAGACGCAAAGCTGGGGATGGGGGACCAGGTGGGAGGCGCTAGCGGGCCTCCCCGGGAGATGGTGTTCTGACCTCCTGCAGTAGGAGTGGAAATGCAAAGGCGCCGGCCTGCTCTTGGTTGGTGCTTACTGAGCACTCACAACGTGCCAGGCGCTAGCGAGGGTTTGTGTGATCCTTACAACACAGCAGTGCAGAGAGCACTAAAGAAACTGTCCAAAGGCGGCCTCCCAAGCACAGGCCCGGGAGCTCCCCACAGGGCGCAGCAGACCTCTCCTGTCCCCCCGCTGCTCCCCTCAGCAGTGTAGGTCAGTTGATCTGCCCGTTCTGCTCCCCACTCTGTCTCTGGTGAATCCTCTCACACACACACCCACCTCTGGCCTACAACCCCGCTCTTGGATACATAAATAAATAAAAATAAACCCTTAAAAAAAAAAGAAATTGTCTAAGGACTTGAAGTACTTCCTTGATAAGTTGTGACATTGCACATAACATATGAAGTATATGCATTGCATACGTTGCACGCAACTGATTCTACTGGAGAAACTTGAAAGAAAAATCAAGGAGGGAAGAAATAGGTTTTCTTTTACCATCAGGACATTTGGCTGAGCTTTCAAGCAAATTCCCAGTGAACTCAGACTCCTGGGAAAGACATGCTCCCTGAACTCTTGCTGCCAAGTCTGGGATTCTCTAAATTACTCAAAGAGAAGATTTGTAGAAATCTAACAAAAATATTGTAGTGACCATTTTGTTGTAAATATATTTAAGAAAAAATTCTGTAGAAAATTCTAGGTGGTTTTCCATTTCAGTACTCAGACCTTGCCTCTCAGATTATTTACCTGCTTTGTATGTAGGCTTCATTGATTTGTTCTTTTGCACTAATAAGAAAGTGAAATCTCAGGAATGCAGGCAGCTAATCCAGGACCAAGCCAGTAGTTGATAGCAGTTTGAACAGCACCGGCTTGTCAATGAAGCCCTCCCTGTTTCCAAAATGCAGCACCAGCTCACACTATCTAGAGATGCATTTATTTTTATTTACTGAAAATTTTAAAAAATCAATTGTTCCTGGTGATAATGAATTGGTTCTACTATCTTACTTTGCTAGAAGCCCTTTTGAATACTAAAAAGTCTCCTGCAATTTCTTCACTAAACATTTTATTTTGTCATTATCTGAAAAAGCAGTCTGCTATTACCTGCTCCATATATCAAGATGGTTTTTCTAAATGTGGTTTTCATAAAGACGCCAAGGCCGCTGTTAAAGTCAGTGCTACTGACCTTATTGTCCAGCCTGGATTCTTCAAGATGGAAAGATGGAAATACTTAAATGCATTTCATCCTCAAGTAAGCTTAAACCACACACACACACACACACACACACACACACACACACACACACTATATATACACATACTTGTATATATGTGTGTAAATATATGTGTGTATATACACACACATTCAATTGAACGTTGATGCTGACACATTATTGTGTGAGCAGTTTGGACCTTGATTGTGCTAAAGAACAGAGTCCAAGACAATAGTTGTTTTCAACATGTAGCTTGTTTTGTGTTTTGGTTTTGAAGGATTTTTTTTTTTTGACGCAACATCAATTTACAACAACAACAATATGATTTAGGGGACTAGGTTTACGTCACCTCAGATGCATGTCACCACACCACCAGAGCACCCCTTCACCCTAGACCTTTGTGCCCCCCCCACATTGTTCTCACCACCCTCACTTCCCCTCTAGTACCTCGATTGTGCTCATTTACTCTGTTGCTCAAAAACAGAATCAAAGCATTTGCAAGCACATGTGATTTTACTGAGGGCTGGAGAAGTGAGGGGTAAAACAGACCCCCAACTGCACTGTCCTGTTCTTCGGGTCCGTTTTCACCGTTCACCATCTGAGGTTTCTTTCCCGGCTCATTTTCTTTGTGGCATCTTGCTTTTCTGTTTTGCTGGCTTGTCTCTCCTCTTCTCCTTACCATCTTTACTCCACAATTCTCTTGTTTCCAATAACAAACAAGATGTTCCTCCTCTGTCTCATACACAGCAGATTCTTATTCCTCTGAAGTCACCAACTGATACACCCCAACATTTATGACCGTGACTTCTGACAGAAATGACTCAGAGAAAATATTCTGTACCAAATATTCAGGGTTTATTATCTAACTGCATATTTTTAGCTGTCTTTGAGTGAGGTCAGTTTGTTGTGGGCATGCTGAAAATAATTAGGGTGGAACAAATAACGTCTCTAAAGTGTATCTCATTTAATCCTTAGCCAGTGTCATGGAGAAAGAGTTTTCTTCTACCTTCCTAGGCTCAGTAACTAGGGCCCTTCAAATTAACAAAAACAGATTAACAAGAAAAAAGGCAGACAATTTTTACTGATGTATTTTCACATGCACATGGGTTTCATAAAAAAGAAGTGAAAATCCAAAGACGTAGACTCAGAGAGGTACACGCCATGTTAATGAGCGGTCGTAAATAGCCAAGAGGTAACAAGATGAAGGAGAGGGGCTTGGGCTTCCAAGGTTGATGAGCTGTGTGAAGGGAACGAGGAAGTTTGTGAGGGGACCATTGGAGATATGGGTTATTTTGTGAGGTTTGTTTGTGTAAGCTGTGGTGCCAGCTCCCTATCTCTGATGGCAAAAGTGATGTCATCTTGGTACAAAAGAGAGGGAAGGTTTATGCCCTGTTTTTTGAAGACCGGAGCTGAGGGCTCTTCTAGCATTAGCCTCTTCTCAATTACCTCCAGCTCAGTTGGCGAAGTAGCATATTTCCTGGTAGCTTATCCTGGTCCTGTTCACAAGCAAGTGAGGCATCTTTATCCCCACTTTACAGCTAAGGACTCTAGGCAACAAAGCCTTAGGAAATTCCCTTGCAATAACTCTAGGAATAAAACTTCTAAAAAGTATTTGTGTTTCATGAGTCTTTCTATGGCCACACAATTCTCTAAGAATCAGCACAATTCTCTGAACATGTGTAATACATGCTTTTCAAAACTTAATTGTAGATGTTCTATATTATTTTCTTGTGACTCCTTTCTTCTTGGCAAGACAATAAATTCTTCCAGTACCAGCACTAGTTAATGAACTTCTCTCCAATCCAAGATTAATAACCAGTCACCATATTTAATAAACACTCTTGGGCTTAATTTAATAATAACTTTATACTAACTTTACACTTCTGAGATTAATAGGATAAAACCACCTTATACAGATATTTGAATAAAGGTAGTTTTGTTGTATCTCTAAACTCTTTGGAACCAAGTTTAAAACAAGATGAATAAACACTGGAACAAATTATTTGGAAGTAGCATCATTCAGGATTAACCTTTCACTAAAGGCTTTGAAATGCAGTTTTACACACATAAATTAGAAAATTCCACGTACTTCTTGCTGTTGTTTTAGCTCTCCAGAGAATTCTTTTTCCCAAGGCAACTTACTTTGATCCTTTTCTCTGGTACCTAAGAGCATCTTAAAGCCCACCCCCCCCAACCTTGCCTACAAAAATGATAGTCAATTAAAGTCATTTAGTTAAACAGGGTTGTTTTTAAAGAAGGAAAAATAAAGGGAAAAACTTGGCTTTAAGATGACAGTGATAAGTAACCATTTGTGGTGGTATCTGGTGCTGTTTCTTTATTTTTCTCTTTGGGCTGGGAAAAGAAGATTGAATGTTTAAGAAATGCTGAAAATATTTTAATATACCCTGTAGCCTAACTTACTACATTCTGTTTCATATTGTACACATTGTAGTATACTTATTGGTTTATATCTCTTCCTCTACCAGATTGTAACCTAGTACAACTAATGGACTCTTCAAAAAAATAATGACGTAAATTCTGTATTATATCACTTACATGTAGAATCTACCAAAAGACTAACTAAGAAAACTGGAGAAAAGAGTGGTGGATACTGGGGTGGGGTGGGGGAATGGGGACATGTAACTTAAGGGTACAACTTCCTGTTAAAAAATGAACTATTTAGGGGATCTAATGTACAGTGTGTTGTTTATATCTAATAGCACTGTATCACAGACTCAAATGTTGCTAAGAGGGTAGATCTCTAATCTTCTCAGCACAAAAAAAGAAATGGTAACTATATGGCAGAGATAGTAGCTAAAGCTAGGATGGTAACCACTTTACTCTAAAAAATGTACTAAATCAACACATTGTAAATTTTAAATTTACACAATGTTATGTGTCAATTTTAGCTCAATAGAGCTAAAAAATGTGGAATAATGAATAAATAGTTATCAATCCAGTTTTAATGACATTACCAAAGGAAGTTCCTCAGTTTTCCTCTATAATTTGTTCTCATATGCAAACAAAATAGTTGGTTGAATGAACTAGTATAAGTGGATCTTGAATCACAGTTACTAACATCTAGCTCCAAATGGAGAGTTCCATATGACCATCTTACATTCATGTATCATTAAGTTTCATCAAGTTATCCCCAAAGAATGTACACTCTCATTATTTAGTAATGGTTTTGCTCCAGTATTTCTGGCTTATGCTCCCATAACCACAAATTCTATCTGCATTGACTGGGTTAGAGCAATTTATTTGAACAGTAATTTCCTTGGCATCTAGTCCACAGAACTTAAGTGACTGCCCAGTTCATGCCACTATGATTATCAAATCATGCTCAGGTTTTCAGGAAAGAGTAGCCTGTGCCAGCCAGAGAGCCCAAACATAGTGGATACTTAGTAAAAAATGTGTTGAATGGATAAACTTACAACTGGCTGTAAATGCTAAACCACACACTTTTCCATTTATTTAAGCCACCAGCCTTATCAGCCCTGAAATAGTGATAAGAATTAGTCATGATTAGCAGAATCAACCCCAAATCTTTGACCAGCTGTGTAGGAGAGGAGCAGGTGTTTCTCTGAGTAACTTCCTTTTCTAAAGCAGAGTCCAAAACAGAAAGATCCAATCTACGGGTCTTATTTTTTTCCAGATAATTTCACTACTTCGTCCTCTTTAATTGCACCCAGGTCCTTAATTTTTCAATTCCAGGCTTCTCTATTTTCTTTTCTGTTCTAAGCAAGGTTTTATTGGAACACAGCCACACAGTCGTGCCCCGGTGATGGTTTCACACAACAACAGAGTGGAGAGGGACAACGGGGAACATATGGTCACAAGGAATGTAGAAAAGTTACAGAAATATTCAGCCAGCCAGCCCCTTGCCTCAGCAAACAAGCATCCAGGCTTCTGATCAGTCTCACCATCTTTGCCGAGAGACCCCCTCAATAGTGCTCCCCAGGTAAGTAAGGAATACAGAGCTACCCTGTGAGACGACTTCTGGGAAGAAAAAAAATCCAGAGAGAGATTCTGATATTGATTGTGTTTATCACTGAGTTTTATTTCTTCTTTCCTGATGCTACAAAAGACATCCTGACATAAGCTTAATCGCCTACCCAGAGTTCTCCAGTAGAAGAAAAGCCACTACTCTCTTTCCTTCCCACACGGACAATATGGTAGCCAGTCATATCCCTGCCTCTGTTTCTTTAGGTACTGAATAAGGCTGATTATTCTCCTGCCTCAGAGAAATCATCATAGCTACACCAACATAACAGACAACATTTGGGGTGAGCATTTGGGTGAAGGCAAATTTATGGTCGCTGGTTCACAAGTTCCGGTCATCGGGAGAGGCCAGGAAGTGGACGTAGTGAGCACTGCTGTGGGGGAGGTTCTGTCTGCCTTTGACACGGAAAGGAAGGGGATTCTTCAAGTCTGCTGGGAAAGAAAGTGTCATATGACATGGCCTCTGGGGCCCCTGTGGGTTGATACATATGGACAGCATATCACCACCTCAAACAACTGGTCCCCAAATGTAACCTCTTCGTAGATGCTCTGGTTCAAAAAGCTTTAGTTTTTTTGTACTCCTTTAAGAATAGACCCATTGTTATTATCTTGAAATGGAACATCAAAAACACATCAATTTTATGTCTCTCATTTATATGGAGTTCAAAATATTGTAACATTTTTTTCCCTATGAGAAACTGCTACAGGTTGACCTTGAGGCTTCCCTATGAAGTTAGGAGTTTAGGATATTAAGTTCATGGACTTAATGTTTACATTAACTATTGTATCGTGTTGAAATTATTGCTGTTGGAAAATAAACTGCTAGAATAGTTCACAGCTAACACTGAGTTTTGTCAAAAATCTGTCACTTTCAATGACAATAAAAATTACACTTAGGATGTCACTGCTTCTGGCTTTGCAGATGTGGTTTTTTCTACATCTGCAAAGAGTAGAATATCAAATAATGATGACATTGAAAGGTCATTTTTAAAATATTAGTTGGTTTTACTTTGTTAGCTATTAATCAAAAGAAGTTCCCAACTCTTATCAGTAATTAATCTGTTTTCACTTAACTCTTTCATTTCATTTCTCTGAAACAAGGCATGGGTCTCTCTGTGAAAGTACAGTTACCTGTGGAAATTTCACTATATGTTAAAGCTACTAAATTAAATTTGGTGCTGTGTTGCAGTTATTTTCTGAACAGTTTAAAAAGGAGTTTTGGGAACAAGAAGATACATGCAACGAGTTAACACCAAAGCTACCCCCAACTGATCTGCAAATCACAAATAGTTCCCATTCTTTTGTAAACTAATCTATTTTCACACCTGGAGTAAAGTTGCTTCTTCTTTTTTAATGTCTATTTTAATGAATTAAATACAAGAAAGGGGACTTGGATTGTTCTGGTCAAAAGAACCATCAATCTGAGTCCAAATCCTGAGGTAGCAGCCCTTAGGTCTCCTTGGCTCAATTACTTCTCATCACCCACAGAGTGTTCCTTCACCTGAAATGGCAATCTGAGCTTAACAAACAAAAAATAAGAGAGGGAATTGAAATAACTGCACCTAAAACAGCAGGCTTTTTGAACAGTGGAGAGAAGTCACCTGGGAAATATTATATCCTTGTTGTCAGAATCTTAGGGTCACATAGGAAGTTGTATTGAGGGGTCTTCTGGGACACATGGATAACGTAAAGATGGAAATAACATATGGTAGGAATGTGAGCGGAATCCGTCTGCCTCTCAGATAATTACTGTCATTTTATGTACGCAGCTGGCCAAAAATAGGAAACTGAGTACTCTGGTAAGTGATCAAGACCTTTACAAAGTTGTAATAGTTGCCAAGTTTCTTGATTACCAAGATGGTGTTGAGTACAAGTATTTCATTTCAAAAATATTTTCCAACTGTCTTAAATCCTGTATGTAAAAGGGGAGCAACAAAAGACAAGAAAAAGAGAAAAGAACAAGAGAGGCCACAAAGAGGGGAAGAGTGGGGGGGGGGAGGGCAGTGCAAAGATGAATAAAACGTCTGCTTAAGGAATTCATGGTCTTTGGAGGAAAAAAAATTAAGGGAGAGAAATTAAAATGTAACATGGGAAAGTTATTACAGAGACAGGGACAAAATGCTGACAGAGGAGAGCACAATTATGTTTCTTGATGGAGACTGGAATTTCATGACATTGGGCATGGATATTGAAGAAATAACAGCGATTCATTAAGAAGAAAAGAATAATGTGAGTGTGGTGTTCCCGGCAGGAAGAACAGTTCTGAAGTCTGGCATTTGCAGGTGTAGGTCAATGTAAAGGAGCATAAGATGCACAAGGAATCCAAATGCAGGCAGACTGCAGAATCCCAGAGCCTCAGGACAAAGGTTCTCCTCCCAGCTACCTGTGGCAGAGGTTCTAGAACTTTACTGGATTTGGAATCACCGGGAGGGATTGCTCTCAGTAGGTCTGGGGTAAGACTCTGTTTTGCTAACAAGTTCCCAGGAAAGTTGGTTTTGCTGCTCCAGGGCCTCCCCAGTGAGAAAAGCTGAGATTAGTACTGAGACTTCACCCCCAGGACAATGGAGAGACAAGGAGAGATGAAGAGAAATTGACTGGAGAGATATCCCTCTCGTTGGTTTGGGTTTACTGTGTGAAATAGCACCAGAGCCTGGGAGTCTCCTAATAATTGAAGTATTATTAAACATTCTGACTGAGGAATAAATGAGAGCTTTCTATTTTAGTAGAAACTAAAAGGAAGAGGGAGAAATAGCTAAGACATATTTCTTAGGTTGAAACAATGGGATTGGCGTCCTCTTGAATTTGAGTGTTTGGGGGGGGGGGAAAGAAATGAGGATTGACAGTGTGAGTCTTAGCCCAGGAGGACGGGGACACAAAAGGACATAAACTGAAGTTTAGAATATAAAGCAGTGGAGCAGTTCTCAAGAGGGTGGGGTGGTATGACGACCCTTCCATCAAAATTGCTTTATAGGTTGTTTTAAAAGCATCCCTGTCCAACATTGCATCAATAAATGGATCCTTTGTAGGGTGATGAAAATACGCCATATAATTTTATGATGATGGGTTTATGTCAGTAGACATTGATGCAACCCATACAATGTACAACACCAAGAATGAATTCTGAGGCGAACTATGAGCTTTGGGTGATTCTGGTGTGTCCATGTAGGTTCATCTTTGGTTTAAAAAAATAATACCATTCTGGACCTCCCTGGTGGTACAAGGGGTTAAGTCTCAGCACTATGAAGTTATCTGCAGGCACTGCAGCATGAGTTCGATGCCCGGCTGAGGAGATTCCCATGTGGCACAGTAGACCTCTCCTGCCTCGCCTACTGCTCCCCTCAGCAGTGTATTTCAGTCAGTCTGCCTGTTCTGCTCCCCACTCTGTCTTTGGTGAGTCATCTCACCCTCCCCCCCTCCACACACACACCTCTGGCCTATACCCCAGCTCTTGCATGCATAAATAAATAGATCTTTAAAAAAAATACCATTCTGGCATTAATGTTGATAACTGGGCTGCCCACGCATGTTTGGGTGTGAAGAGAAATCTCTGCACTTCCCTCTCAATCTTGGCTGCAAACCTTAAAGAGCTGGGAAAAAGGCATTTAAAAAACAAATCCTTTTGGCATAGGAGTATGCTCTGGAGAAACTCTGTTCCTTTAGGTCTTTTCAAGGCATTCTTTTGCTGTCTTCAAATCTCACCCCACTTCCCTTTCCTACTTCCTCCGAGATCTAAATTCTCTGGAATTTATAATTTGCAAGCTAGTTTCACTGTCTCCATTGCTCCTAAATCACTTGCATCATTGGGGTGAGGGATGAAGGCACAGAAAAAAGTGAAAATAATGAAGAGGAGGACGGACACACACACACACACACACACACACACACACACACACCCCAAGCGCCAACATGTAGACCATAAGTTTTACTTGTTTTGGCTCATTTGATCCTCATACAACCATCCAGGAAAAATGGTATTATCTCCAATTTGTAAACGAGAAACTGAACCTTAGGAAGATTAAGATATCTGACCAAGTTTAAAAATAAATAGTACATAGCTGAATTAAGAATTTCACTAAAAAAAAATCTCATCACTGAATCAGCTACTTAATCAGTACACCAATCTCTACCTAATGCTAAGTTTTCTAAAGATGAAGTAATATTAACCTTTACATAGAGCTACTAAAATAAGAAGAGGTTTCAGAAACATCTGCCTTTTATTTATAGTCATGTAGATTTTAAAGACATGGATTAGCCCTGCTTCCCAGAGAAATTTATAAAAATTGGTTTTAATATGACTATAATGACAAATAGCTATTTGAAAATTATTCTAATTTTAGATTTTTTCAGGCTAGAATTAACACTTCCATCTCCTCCCAAAATGCCCAAAACTGTCTGTAAAAGCAAATAATAAGTAATAGGCTATATTCTCACCTATAAATAGATCTTTTCCATACATAGAAATAATGAGGATCATATAGCTCTTAGGGGACTAGCTGTTGACATGGAGAAGGCAGACAAGCCATCCTGGGAAAGCTGGTCCTTTAATATTTATTGCCAGGAAATACTGTGCTTATCTTCAGATACCAGTATGGGGGAGGAGGTCCTCTCAACTGTGTTACTGGTTCATAATGCAGGAGGATAGGCTGGTCCAGACGCCAGGAAAGAGAGGTGTAGAGTGGGAAAGCACAGACAACTGAGACGACCTTTTAGAAAAGGAACTTGAATTTATGTCCCAGATTTGTTTTTCATTTCACTGCCTTTTTTAAAACCTGGTATACTTCATTTCTTTTCCTCAAATTTTATGAATCTGTCCATTATTTACATAACTATATCATTTGGGGGGGGTTAAGCATAAGAAAAATAATTCTTAGACTCTAAAAAATATACGTATTGGCTACCCAAGGGAAAGGTGGGGGTAGGGAAAGAGGAAGGGGTAGGGGGGAGAGGAGGGAGTAGGGGAAAGGAGGGCGTAGGATGTGTGCACGTCATCCCATCCCTTTTGACTTAGAAATTCTCCTTTTGAAAATTTAACCCTGAAGGTCTTTTGATGGGTCGTTTGGTTAACTAAGTTCCTCTAAACGCTTCCCTAGGTGTTGCTATGATGGTATCTCGTAGATGTCATTACAGTACATAATCAGTTGACTGTAAGTAGAGGAGATTGTTTTGCTTCCCTCATTGAACACTGACCAATGATCTAAGTAAAAATTCTGAAGTTTGCATAAGTTTCATGTAGTAAGAATGTTCACCTGAGCATCTTCATAATAACAAACTGAAAGTACAATATTGTGGGATTTCTGAAGTAATGATGGCAGTCACCTGATGGATTTTAAGTTATATGTATGCAAATGTGGTTAATATTATAGGGGGAAATATACATTTAATTTTCATTTTAAAATGCAAGATACAAACACTATATAGAGAATGGTCAAGTTATGGAAAATTTCCCCAAGAAGGCTTAGAAGACAGCTAGTATTTTAAAAGATGGTCTTTAAGAGGTAGAATTTAAAAACTAAAATAAAGTTTAATCTTTTTAAAAAAAATTTTTTTTGCATCATTGGTCTCCCCTCAGGTGTAGTCCCCGTTTCCCCCCACCCAGGAATCATCACATAATCCTTGTGTTCCTTCCTGCCCTCTTTGACTGCTCTCCTTTCCCCTCCCTTGATGTTTGCCTCAAGTCTACAGTCAGATTGCAAGTTTTGTCTTTTAATAAATTTTAATCTTTAACAAAATAGCAGCTTAATGTTAATAATGTACACTCTTTCAGAATTAAGATCATTTCCAAAATATACATAATTTTCAAATTACTGTTTTTAAATTCATTGGTAATTTTCCAATGAAATCTTGTGCTTCGCATTTTTGTGAAATGATAATATATTCCTGCACAGTATATAAACTGGAATAATTTTATTACAAACCAAGTGAGCTACTTGATTCTAGAACCAATGGCATAAATGAGACAAAGCCCAAAATCAGTGTGAAGGAAGAGATGAGCCCTCTGAAATTTCAAAAACTTTCAGTAATAAACTCTAGCAGTCTGTTTTTATTCGCATCATGAGATGTGTGAACATAACACAAGGGCTAGTAAATGTTTAATGTAACTGGTACAATCAATCAGAAAAATAAGTGAGGCCTGATAAAGGGAGTTTTTATGCATCTGCCTTGTGAATAGTCGCTTGAAAATAGATTTTGATCAGGATATTTCCTATTAACGCAAATCATAATTTTGCCATTGTTATAATAGGAACCTATTAGGTAAATATGCATTTATGCAAATAATGACAATTATTACTGATGCTTCTGGCAGCTCATCCCTCCCTTGCCCCGCCCCTCCAGACCTTCCCACCCCTCCCACTTCTTCCCACCTACTCCTTCATCTATCTGGCGTGTGTTTGGCAATCTATGCCTGAGAAGGTGAGCATACTTTCCCTCTCTTTGAAACTCAGTAGCTTGGTCAGAAAAGGACTCAGAAAAAAGAGATAAAGAAGGAAGCAGGACTATAGACCCAGGAGGTTGTCATTAAGTAAGTCTGAGGTATGTGCAAATACAAGATACGATATAGATTTTCTGTCTTCTAGGATTTGTCCAAGGCAGATAAAAACTTGGGACACTACCTTAGTCCTAACTGCCATATGCCATTTAACCTACGCGTTGCCATCTAACCTAGGTTCACTTCTGGACATATTTTATCCATTTAAACAGACAATCTAAAACAAATACCCCTGGAGCAGAATCCATTGTTTTATGTTATTTTATGTTGTACAAGAAGACATCTTTCCTTACATATCATGAATACATTGACTGTTCAAATCTGTGTGTGTATTCATAGGCAAATTGATATTTCGATAGGTCAAATTTTTAAAAATCTATTCAAAAGACACAATAATTTGGACACAAAATACAGGGCCAGTGGGGATCCTTTTCTGCTTGCTTTGTGTCTCTGGAGCATAGGGTGACTCCAGATCCTCAGATCTGAAAGGAGCCAAGCTTTGGAGGACTCTGAGATCAGATAGGGAATGTGAGTGAGTGTTGCCCTCCCACTGCATGTGTGCCCTCCCCCCCAGCACTCCTGGGGGTACCAGTTCCTTTGAATAAACACCCCAGGGAAGTATGCTCTTTAGTTAACAGTCCTGAACTCTATGAGATCATAATCATAATTTCATACAGAAATTTTGGAAGAAGTCAATAAACTTTGGCAATGTGCTATGGGCACAAGCTTGTTAGAGAAAACATGTAGTGATGGTGAAGAGCTGTTGACAATTCTGGATCCTCTTCTTGGAGGCATCTGTTTCTATTTATATTCAGCTGTTCAGCGGCTATTCATTGAGGAAGGTTAGTAACTTAGACATATTTCACCTATTCAATAGTTGAACCTACAGAGAACGTTACCGATAGCTACAATGGGCAAAAGAGATGAAGGCTGACTTTGTCGTATCTATAAATCAAAGTATCTATTCTACTTTAAATTGCAGCCTTATCAATTTTATTTGTTCTGAAACTCATTATGAGGAGTAATATCATTTGGAAGGCAAGTCACTGTTCCATTCTGTGATTCTCAACCTACATTTCTTATGGGTTGAAGGTGTGCTGTTCTGGGCCACAGGATAAATGTGGAGTGTCAGAAAGATTCACTCCTATGGAAAACATTGACTTTTTTCCTTAAAAATACAACTTTCATTTTCAGATTTGGTAATATACACAGTACAGAATTCAAAAGGTTTGAAAAGTTATCTAGTGAATATTAAATCTCCATCTTTCCCCTAGTCCCTGGCTACTCATTTCTGCTCAGAAGCAACCAGTTATCTACTCTGTGTATCCTTCCAGAGATAGCCTTTGTATATATAGACATTTCACCCCCCTTTTTTTTTTTTAAAGATAATGTTGATTTACATCGTTTTTGCATTTTGGAAGCATAGGATCCATCCCTTCAGGTGTTAATACCACAGCCCCCACCTAAATTCTAAGCATTTAGAATCCACCACCACGGTCCACTCTGTTCTCCCTCCTCCCTCCACTGGATTCCTCATTCTATAGTCAGCTTTCCAGGTTTAGTTCTTTTTTAATATTTATTTATTTGTGCATCCAAAAACTGGGGTGTAGGCCAGAGGTGTGGAGTGGCGAGAGGATTCACCAGAGACAGAGCAGGGAGCAGAACAGGCGGATCTACTGAGGTACACTGCTGAGGGGAGCAGCAGGCAAGGCAGGAGAGGTCTGCTGCACCATGTGGGAGGCTCCCCGGCCAGGGATCGAACTTGCGCTACAGTGGCTGCAGACAGCTTCATAGTGCTGAGACTTAACCCCTTGTGCCACCTGGGAGGCCTTCAAGGTTTAGTTTTTAAGCTTGACTTTTTCTGCCCATTTGTTTGGTTTCTCTATATCCCACCTATAAGTGGCACCATCCAGTACTCGTCTCTCTCCTCTGACTGACGTGGCTCAACATTGCTTTGCCTGACTTTCCAGCTCCATCCATGTTGCCTCAAATGGCCTGACTTTATCTTTTTGTCATGTAAGACATTATCTTTGTGTTAAGGTGAGTGAGGTTGTTTTATTACATAGCATGCAAAATTTGTTTTTAAACAATATACTTGGGTCACTTCTCTTAGACCTCTTAGATTTTCTCCACCACCTTTCCCTCACTCATTCATTCTTAAACAGACACCAAAGACACAGTTGTGAAAGATGGCGGATACATTGGACTTCATTAAAATGAAACGCTTTGGCTCTTTGAAAAACTCCATTAAGAAAATAAAAAGCCAGCCAAAAACTGGGAAAAAATATTCCAACACATGTCAGACAAAACTAGAACCTACACTATAAAAAAAAAAAATGCTCATGATTTAAAAATAAGACAAACAACTCAGAAATTTGTCTCCCATCATGGCTGTACAATTCCTACCAGATGAGTCTGGCTTCTTATTCACTGTGTGGTCTTTGGAAAGTCAGGCCACCTATCTCAGACTCCGACGCAATGGGAGAATACAAAACCAGTCACAATGAAGAGAGGGGACGTCTGTTGCCCACTCTGTGAATCCTGGCAGCCCCTGCGACTTGCTTCACTCACAGAAGGCACCAGACAGGAGAGATGGTTCTAATTCTAACCGGGCCCCAAGAAGTCTTGCAATTTCCACTCTGGAGCTTTTGGGGCTCTGCCACAACCACAAGAACCAGCCTGGGCTGGTTGGCTGGGAAGGAGCAACTTTGTTGATCCCTCCCGCCTCCCTGAGGCCTGTGAGGATGTCTGGCTCCAGCTGGCCACAAGTTCATGGCACTCGGCCTTCTACCACCTCGGTCTGATCGAGACCTAGAGCCCATCAGCCAAGCCCCGCCCAAATCACTTGACTACAGAATCCTGAATTAAATGTGGGGTCCACTGACTTAGGAGGCCATTTGTTAATGACAATAGCTAATTGATAAAGACATCTCATCAGGAAGATGGGGCGACGCAACCAGTATCTAGTGCAATTCTTGGGAGCTTTATTTTTTTTTAAAGATTTATTTATGCATACAAGAACTGGGGTGAAGGCCAGAGGTGTGGGGGTGAGAGGATTCACCAGAGACCAAGTGGGGAGCAGAACAGATGGATCTACTGAAACACACTGCCAAGGGGAGCGTGGGCAAGACAGGAGAGGTCTGCTGCGCCATGTGGGAAGCTCCCTGGCTGGAGATCGAACTCCTGCCGCAGTGGCTGCGGATAGGTTCATAGTGCTGAGACTTAACCCCTTGTGCCACCGGGGAGGCCAAGTTGGGAGTTTTAAATGAGAAAGTAAATGTGTCGCAGTCCATGTTCCCCACCCTCCTCACCCCCTCAGAGTAGATGCTCAAACATGTTAGTAAGGATTCATGTCCTTACTATTGAGAAGGTTTATCCTGAGGGAGAGGGGCTTTTGCAAAATCTGGTGTTTCATGTGGCTAATGTATGCCCTGATAGCCTGCAGATAGACAATCACAAGAGCTGCACAGCTGTATGGCTGCAGTGGAGCGACATGGCTCTTCCTGATAAGAAAAAGGAGAAGCTTCTCCAGATGTAGCTATTCAGTGTAAATTTGTGGCTGATGGAGAGGGAGACCCTTTATTGTTCTTCTCTCTGCTAATCTATAGACCCATATTCTTCTAGCAAATTCAGCAATCTTTTGGTCTTGTGTGCCATTGAATTGGACCAAATAGATGTAAAGAGGGTGGGAGAAGAGCATGGAAACTATATCCTGGAGAAGAAAGAGCTTCTGGGAATACCACACACAGCAAGCTTAAGCAGAATCTCTTGATGATTGTTTCAACATTAGCTGGGATACTTGGCTACCTTTCCTGCTGTTACTAGGAACAGTGATGCTCATTTGCATATAACATTTAGAACTTTATACCGGAAATAGAATTGCATCCCAATGTAATCTTTTCTTCATGCCAATTCCCAAAATGTAAAATATATATATATTAAAAACATAATCCTAAACCCATAAAGGTTGATCAAACACCAATCCTTTTTTATCTTTTTTTTTTGTATGATTTTCTAATGTTTTACAAAGTCTGTCTCGGCAGTGCATTAACTATTACACTAACAAGTGTTAATGTAGTTCCTGTCTTTCCCCAGAAGGACTGTAAAACTGCAAGGCTTTTAGGAGTTAAGGCATGGATATAAATATTCAACCCAGGTGTTTCTAAATCACCTTCCACAATCTCAGACGATACTATATTTGAATAGTTCTGGCAAACTGTCTTAGAGCGTCGTCTGTGTTTGTATCAAGTTATGTTACATTCAGAATAAATGCATAAAATAAAGCAAAGCCTGCTGACATATTTATTTTCTGGACAGTTCTGTCATGTGAACTTTATAATCATATTTTGAAACCCAGCTGTGGAAAGCTATGCATTATAGAGAAAGGGCTATTGGGTCTTTGCCAAACCACAGAATTGAACCGTATATGGCAAAGAAAAATTCTCAACCGGTGTTAGAGCAATTCATCCTTTTAAGTTAAAATCTCTAATTAACCACCTAATTTCTGTCAATACCAATATATCCTTTTATGCCTATTAAAAATGAGTAAGATTACAATACTTGTCTGAATTGCCCCTAAAGTAGTTCCTTTTCTGGCTTTTAAAAGTCTTATCTCAAGTGTGTCTATAAATATAAATGTCCTCTGTGCCCAATGTAATCAATTTTCAGCCAGTAAATTCCAAAGGACTCTGCCCTCCACAAGAAGAATTGGCTCAACATCCTGGTGGGTTGTTTCTGCAGGAAATCCCTTCGTTAGAGGGGAATGTGTCCCTGTCTCTTGGACTTCAATTCCAGGAAGGCATCAGGTTCAATCCTGAACATTACTTGCCTCCTATTAGGAACAAATTTGTGTTTATTATTCCAAAAATACACTGCTTGGGCCAGAATTTATGGACATGCTCAAATGGAATCGTTTTCTCTGTCGATTGCAGCGCACGCTGATTCGAGCTTCCGGTGTCAGCAGCGTCTGACCCCGGACAGGGCGTGATTCAGGCCACCTTGCCCGAGATTTTTGGCAGTTGAGACAGGCAGCTTATAAACGCTCTGCCACTTGGAGATCTGGATCATTTGGGGCTCTATTTTCCATTTGAAATATGCTCATAAAAATTAAAACGCTTTTTCTTTGATGAAAACAATCTGAAAAAAATGATAAATTAGCAATTTGAGGAGTCAGTGCATGCAACAAATAGAGCCAAGACATGTCCCGTGTGGCTGGTGGAAATGTGCTGCGAAGACAAGGGGAAGCAATGACGAGGGTGACTGCAGAACCCGCAGGCGGCGTGTTCAAAGACTCAGCAAGACTCGTTACTCCCTCTCTTTTCATTGCCTTTGCTTCCTCCTATCCCCCTGAAGTGAATGGCATGGTGCGGCTTAGTTTTAGCAGATACAACACAGGAGCAGGGCTCTTAGATGCAAAGGATCTACTTTATTTTCTCTCATTGCCTCAGCTTATTTGAAACACTGCCCGTTAGAGACTATCAGGCCTGTAAAAACTGCCTCAGGCCCTGCCCTGCTCCTGCTTTCATGGTTGAACTGTCTGAATTTCTGCTTCCCTTAGCTGGTGTTTGCCACTTCACTCTTCCGGAGATACAACCTTTATCTTTGTGTGGATTAAGACCAGCAGACAATGGGAGGAAGGTAAGGATGGGTTACTTTATGGACTTCCGTAATCTTTTAACTTTTCTCGAGTGATCTTCAATAAGTTAATGAAGCCAGTTTCTATTTTAAGAAAGCAAATATTTTCCTGCCCTCCAAAGCCACTTTCCCATGACAATAAAGGAATATAAAAGCTATAAATGTTTATGAGGAGTAAGGGTGAGGGGCTGTCAGCAGAGATTTTCAAACATTTCTAGAAAATGGAAGCTAGATTGGACAAGTGTTGACTTTGCAGCAAGAAGGGAAAATCCATAGGTTAGGAGAGACCCGCTGGCGGGCCGGGGCTGAGAGGGAGCCAGCTCTCTAGACAGAATCCTAGAGAGCCTCTGGACTTAGTGAGTGAGCCCACTAAAATAGCAGAGTACAGCAAGAAAAAGAAAACCTGGGGTCCAAAAAATACAAATGCAACATAAGAGCGAGACCAAGCAAAGTTCTGTGGTGAGCAGTATGGAGGATGCCTGGAGAACCAGCCAGGGTTGGAACAAGTGGATTGAGTATTCCATGTGGCAAGATTCTAGGAAGAAAACATAAAATGACAGATTAAAACAGGGTATAAACATCTCAGTAGGAGGGTAAACATGAATTGGAGTGCTAGTTCTTTCTCTTATGTAACAGGCAGTCCAAAAGATAATGCTTACAGTAAACTGAGTCACAAACAAAAAACTATAACCATATTATTTAGAAACACATAGAAACTGAAAGAAACAGTTCAATTGCTCAAGGTTTTTTCCATTGGAGAGCAAAGATGGATGCTATGTGGTAAAGTATCGCTGCAATTCTCTAGTATAATAAACAAAAGCTAGTTAAAATAGGATGATGAAATAATGTAGTGTATGGACTGACTAGTAGATATTTTTAAATGAAAATATTCAATTGTGGTGAGTCTACACGTAAACAAAAACTCACATAGAAGAGTAAACTTTTGTAAATATGAAGTATGAAGTGGGTACCTATTGCCTTAATCACTGCCTATCCTGGAATGATAGTCTAGGGACATAATAATATAGATCAGCAAAGAGTTAAACGTAGAAATGCCTATCACGGGGCCTCCCTGGTGGCGCAGCGGGTTAAGCGCTGCGCTGTGGAGCTGTCCACAGCAGCAGCAGCAGCGATGCGAGTTTGACCCCCGGTCAGGGAGTTGACCCACATGGTGCAGCAGACCTCTCCTGCCTAGCCCACTGCTCCCCTCAGCAGTGTGTTTCCATTGATCTGCCTGTTCTGCTCCCCACTCTGTCTCTGGTGAACCCTCTCACTGCCCCCACACCTCTGGCCTGTACCCCAGCTTGCATGCATAAATAAATGAATCTTTTTTTTTTAAAAGAAATGCCTATCATGGTGCTTTTTATAATTACAAACTTTATAAAATACACAAAGAGAGAAATAAATAATACACAAAGTCGAAAAATTGTTTAGAAGATCATGGTATTACAGCTGGCGTATTGATGGTCAAATGTTGAACTCATAGCAGAGAATGTTTTATAACTATTACTATCCAGATTTTTAAAAATTTATTTTATTTACTTATGCATACAAGAGCATAGGCCAGAGGTGTGGGGCGTGAGAGGATTCACTAGCAACAGAGTGGGGAGCAGAGCTGGTGGATCTACTGAAATACACTGCTGAGGGGAGCAGCGGGCAAGGCAGGAGAGGTCTGCCGCGCCATGTGGGAAGCTCCCTGGCTGGGGATGGAACTCATGCTGCAGTGGCTGCCAATAGCTTTACAACGCTGAGACTTAACCCCTTATGCCACCAGGGAGGCCCAACATCCAGATTTTGCATTTGAAAATATATTTAATGACATAGAAAATGCTCATGAATTCCATGAAAAACATTAAAATTACATCTAAAATAGAATTTCCATCTTTCAATAACCTACACCATCCACATACACACAGATAAGATAAAAATAAAATGAACTTGTTATATACTCAGAATAAAAACAAAAGAGATGGTATAATCTTATAGATAAGCTTATAGTCATTTTAATAGGAAGTCTAAAAAAGGAAACAGTAATAAATATTCTTATCTAAAAAATTCCAGTTTACATATTCTTTTCGACCTAAGGGTAGAGGATGTTATTTGTAACTCATCCAAACTCATCTTTTAAAATTTAACAAGACAGTTCAGTAGTCTAATTTCACCATAAATCTATCTTGAGCAAGTATGTTGATAACCTAGAGGTTAAAATATTCATTAGCAATATTTTTCCCTAAATCGGAGAACAGCATAATCCAAACAGTCTTATCCTTTTTCTAGAACTGAAAAAAAAAAAAAAAGCATAGCCACTGACTACCTTTTGAACTATTTCCCTTCAGCCTCTCATCACATAACATTTTGAGTTCCCATGAGTAAAAAAGTACATTCTTAAAGCTATAAAGTGTGAGAAAATTATCCAGGAAACAAAAGGTTATTGCTAAAACTACCAAATGTATTTAACATCGACCACTTTATGACTTTCACGACTTTGAAGATATATCAACACAGTTTAAAAGTCTATGACTCTTTTAACTTTAGCTTTTACAATTTAAAATCAAATCAAACTATGCTATGAAGGGGAGGGCTAACAACTTTTCCTAAATGTACTAACTCTTATGAAGATGTATAATTTTTGTGTTGGAGAAAAGGTGCTTTCCTGTGTATTTTCCTACTCACCCCAGTCCACCTTCCTAATAAATGAGAAAGTGTAGCCACCACTTACTCTTTCACATCCTAGCCTTAAGTGCTAATGATCTGTCACAATTTTTCTATGTAACATCAGGTGTAAAAAATCATTTTTTAGAATCTGTGCTTTATTATGCCTAAAGACATTTATTATAAAATTAATTTTGTTACACATCCACAGTGTAACTGTTGCAGAATAGACAAAATTGAGAAAATTTTTTATAAAGGTGTTGATTAAAGTAATAGGATTTAGAGACCTTCCATTCCAAAGTGGGATGAAGTAGATAGTACCAAATCAACACTGCTGCCATAAACAACCAAGAAATCCAGACACCGGATTAAACAGCCATCCTTTTCAAAGCACTGTGGAGTTGCAGAAGTAAAAAGGGGTTAAAGTCACCAAAATAAGAATAATGTTAGAGAAATTATCTCAGAATAAACTTTTTCCCTGTGTGCATTTTCTCGTCCTGAAAATGGGCCAGCTCCATGGAGATTCCTCAAAACATTAAAAATAGGAATTCCATCCAATCTATTTATCCAACTTCTGGGTATTTACACTGAAAAATACAAAAACACTAATTCAAAATAAACACACACACACACACACATATATATGCATCCATATTCACTGCAACACTATTCACAATAGGCAAGAACTGGAATGAACCAAGGACCCATCAACTGACAAAGGGATAAAGAAGACTATATAGCTGTAAAAAAGATGAAACCCTGCCACACACAACATGGATGAACCTGGAGGGAATTATGCTTAGTGAGGTAAATCAGGCAGAAAAACACCATGTAATTTTACTTATATGGTATATAAAGAAAACAAACAAGATGAACTAAAAGAAAACAAAAATAAGCTTTTGGACCACGAAAACAATTTAAAGATCATTTTAATATATACTGTTAAATGATAGTTTGGGTGTGAGACGTTAAGAGCAATTGACACTTATTTTGTAGAATTTAACTCTAGCTTGAGTTGTATATATATTATATATTATCTTGAGATATAACAATATCTTTACATGTGTCCTGTATTATGGTTAAACACTATTTCGAGTATTTTTTCTTTGCCATGAGAAAAGAATTGAAGCAATACGTTTGATGTTATTTAAAAGTTACACACAATTTTCCAGGTAGCTCATTAGACACCTTAGGTCTTGGATAATAATGATAGTATATTGGTTCATGCAATTGAAAAGGCCAGAGGGAATGTGGCTTTGCAAGAAGTTTCCTCCAGCATTTCAAACACTGTATTACCATGGTAACTTCTGAGATCTTGGCTTCCTCTTTAGGTTCCATGTGGCAGAAAGTAAGGAACAAATAACTGTGACATCCTCAATCTGGAGAATCATTTCTTATAGCTACTGTGGGAAAAAAAAAGTTTCCTTTCCCCAAAAGAACAAGCTTCTTAAACATTTGGGTTTCCTGCACATCTGACAAATCAGTGTCTGGTAATAACTAGAATGAGTTATAAATGTGAATCCACTCACATCTGAATTCACTTCACTTAAAATTACATGACTCAGGGAAGACTTTGCTGACCATTAAAAATTGGGGGGAAATTCTCCAAAGGAACAGAAGTGTAACCTGGACAGCAAATAAGTGTCTACAATCCCTGAGACATGAATGTGGAATGACCTGGCCCCTCTCCACTACTGGCAGTTTGGCCTTTCGCCAGTTGAAGCCTAAAAGCTTTGCAAGTGGCTGATGGAAAAGGAGATCATCTCCAGTTCATATACAGGAGCTGGACAGCTCTGGAACTGGAGGTTAGACTTGATGGCCGAGACATAACCACCAGAACTAAATCTGTGCCTCTCGCCGACCCTGTGTTTTGCCATATGGACACCTAAATCTTGTTCTGGGACACAAAAGATGTTGGGTTTGGAGGCGTTAAATCCATCTAACACTGGCATTTTCTCAGACAGGTTCAGGCAACTGTCCCTCAGCATAAACCACTGGGAATTTGTGGGCAGATGTCCAGTGAGTGGCAGGGTGGCCAGTTATGAGAACCAACCCAGTGTTCACCATGAGTCAGTAAAGAAATTGTGGTATATCCACATAGTGAAATAGTACTCAGCAGTATAAAGGAATAAATTACTCATCTACACAATGGATGAGTCTCAAAAAATGTGGTATAATTACATAAGTAAATTCTAGAAATGGCAAAATTAAAATGCCAGAATGTGAATCAGTAGTTAATGGGTCCAAGATGGAGGGAGAGGATTGACTGCAGAGGTATGTCTAAATTATGGCAGTGGTTATATGAATGTATATATTGAACAAAATTCGCTGACTTATACTCTTGAGTTGGTAAATTTTATTGTGTGAAAATTATACCTGATGAAAATCTAGAAGAGGAAAATCCTCAAGGTCTTAGCAAATGACCACCTGGCAGTTGATGTTTTAGGCAAGATCAACGCTCTGAATTTCTGCTTCCTTGTCTTTTGGCCCTTGGATAATTACTTTCTTGTAGTATGTGTGATGCTTTTATTGTATTTTTCTCTGGGCTATTTGGTTTGTTGCAGGAATATTTTTATATTAATATGTTGTCTGTTGTATTGCGGCAAACTGAAATCTCCTTTCCCCTAAAAATTCCCTGGCTTAATTAAGTGCTTTAAATGAGATTCTTAGATTACTGTAATAGACTCTTACTTGGTTTCCCTATCTCTGGTTGAGTCCTCTACACTAAATCTCAATAATAAATAAATAAATAAATCCTTCTGAAACTCAAGTCTGGTTACATTTTGTTGCTTAGATTTTCTTTCAGTAAACAAAATACAAACTACCCCAGGACCTGTCACACACTGACTTGTAGTCCACACACACACACACACACACACACACACACACACACACACACACACACGGCATGCTAGTCCTAGTGAATTTCTTTCAAATAATCTTCCTCTCAAGCCTCGGTTCATGCTAGTCCTTTCGCTTAAACCATCGTCCCCAGCATCTTCTATCTTTCAGGATCTAGATTAGTATCATTTCCCTCACTCCAGATTAGTGAGATTTCACCGCCCCCTGCCCCCATGTACTCACCACCTATTGTTATCTTGTTTGTCTGGCTTTCCAGCCACCTGCTAGCTCAGGGAGAACAGTAGCCACAGTTATCTCATCCTCTGCCTTTGCCAGCGCCAGCATGCTGGTCGGTACCGATGGACACTCAAACTTCCTTCCACAGACAGGATATAGTGTGACCAACCAACCCCAGCTTTAAATCTGATAGAATCTTATCTGGAAAATTTGATTATAGTTATAATCAATATTTGATATTTATTCAACAAATAATTATTAAGTACCACTTAGTTTGTAATGAATAAATAAATTCTAGGCACTTGGGGAAATAACATTGGAGGGCTAGAAACTAAAAGACAAAACTAATGGAGATTAGTCACATAAATAAGAGCTATGAAATCAGTGAGAAAATCTAAGGTATAAAGAAGGTATAAACTAGCAAAGAGGAAGATCTAAAGGTGAAAATCAGCAGAGAGGAAGTAGGCAATTTGCCTTCTGCGGTTTAGAACACCTTCTCAAGGAAGGGGCGGAATCTTTCAAGGTAAGCAAAAATTTGCCACATGGAAGGGAAAAGGCCTTCTCAGCAGAGGAGATAGTGTGCAAAAAGCACCACTGAGAGGACAGAGTGCACAGACTCTCCAAAATTGTACGTGATGCTGGGAAGGGGGTGAGACTTCAAAGAAAAGGTTCTTTGTTGTCCAGGGCTGGGCTTTGTTCCGATGGAATAAGATGCATTTTAAACAGCGGCCTGGCATAATCTAAGGGAACGTTTCACAGAACACTTTCAGTCCGGCTACCCTGAAGGAGGCAGGGCTGTCGGCAGGCAGGTGGGCGCAGAGTGAGGAGAGAGCGCACTAAGCAAGGGAGAGAAAGGGACGAACTAGAACAGATAGCACAGGGTATGGGTGTGGGAATTAGAAGCAAGTTGTCTCTGAGTCTGGGTCAAGTTCTTGATAGCAAAGGTTACTAAAACAAGCTACTAGAATTAGGACTTTCAAAAGGTAATATTTCCTCATCAAAGCAGGTGACAGGAAAAATGGCATCAATCAGGAAAACGTAGGTCTAACAATGACAACCCAACCTCATTCTAATACCAATTGAGTTTTACATTTATAACAACCAGAAACTAGTCCATAGCTTGTTTTAAAACATCTTCTCATGAATATCTTAAAAGATACAGTCTTAGAAACAAATCTAAGAAACAGCAAAAATAACAAAATAAACAAACACTTACTACTGAGGACCTAGGAAGGAGGGATCTACTCAGGGTCAATTTTACTGCAAACTGTAAAACTACAAAAGTGAGAAGTGGGGGTAGTAGAGGAGGGAACTTATGGTCCAACCCACAGGGATAATCGAGACATTTAAGACACAGGAATAATCTGAGGTGCGAACCTGTATCCCTAAATTATATGCAGTGTTGTAAATCAGTGTTACCTCAAATAATTCACACACACACACACACACACACACACACACACACACACACACACAACAGGTATATGATAATATTCTGGAGCATATCCACAAGACTCTTTCAGAATTTCATCGCCAACTTAGTTATGCCCAGTGATATAGCAGGTGGACCACAGGCCGAGTACTTCCGTGAACTGAGGGATCCAAAACCAGACTGACTCTTAAATATTCAGCCTTCCCATCTCTCTAATTCCCACTGTTCAAATTTCCTGGGTAATTAAGATTGTGATTCTCACTTTTTCTTAATACAAAGTTCAAAAATTCATACATTTGGGTACTTATTGAATAAGTCTTCCATTCTTTTTAAAATGTTGAGTGGAACATTTTATACTTAAAAAATTAAAAATGTATTAGTAATGTGGTGTACTTCAGAGAGAAAACTAAGATATACATGATATAGTCCCTACTCCTACAAGTATTCAATATAAATAAAATCATAAAATGAAAATGGGTTTTAAAGATCCCCCACCCCCAAATAAATCTACATGTTCTCAATGCTGCTGCCGCCAGTGCCACTTTCTAAGGGTTTTCTTCACTCTGAAGAGTTAAGAAACCTGCGGTTTTCACTAGAAACATTAAGACTCCATCAACACAATAATTAAAGTTTTAATTCTGTAGTTTAGTTTCCCACTACCACCACCTCTTCACCTTTTCTACAAACCTAGTTAAAAAGTAAAAAAATCTTATGTTATTTGAGTCAAAAAGTGTTGTAGTTTATAAAAGCAACGAGGTCCTTTTACTTTTTATTGCCTCCCTGAGCGCCTGCCAATTACATAAAGCTGTGAGGAATGAGTGGCAAAAACACAGTTCCCAAGTCTCTGACTTTTATTTTTTAGGGAATATGTCACATGTTAAAACATGAAAAATGCTGGAGTAAAACACACACACACACAACAAACGATATACAGGGAGATAAAACGAGTTTTTCTGACATAGTAATTCTTGACTTTGCCTAGAAGCTTCACGTCGCTGATGTTTCTTCCTCCTCCTGCCGGACGAGGCCTGCAGTGGGCACTCCCCAGCCCCCGCAGGGCAGGTCCAGACCCTTCCCAGGGAACACCACGGGCGGGTAGTAAAGAAACACCCGTAGTGGCGTATGGGAGAATTACGGGGCTCAACTAGTGACAATTCCAGTTAACAAAGGGCTTAATTATGTAGCTGCAAATAATCTGTCAAGACTGGATGTCCCTCCTCATTGTGTCAAGACTTCCAAGTTAACCAACAGGGGCTGGCTGATGGCTACAGGCCACTGGGTGAGAGAATGTGTGACAGAGAAAACGTCGCTATTTCTAAAAGAGTTAAAATATTAAATCATTTGGCTTTTCCTTCAATAACTTCCACAAAGTCAAATCTGCTTTCTTTTTCCCCAAGTATCATATTGCTAAAGGAATATAATGAGATTCTTTCTAAATGGAGGTATTATGAATTGATTACTAGTTCCTGTTCGATAGAAGCCTAAGAAAACTTGAGTTCCAAATTTCCAATTAAGACATCTTTTACTATATTTTCAATGTATATTTCTATTTTGTACACTGTATGAAAATTAGACCAGAAATGTTCCAACTCATCGAACTGAGTATAAAGAAAAAAAGAGGACAAAAGAGACAAAAAATAAAAGACTTACTGTTTATTCTGTCTTCCACAGAAATTTTCAAATTGTTTTCTTTCTATAATAGAAACTGAGTTTTTCAAAAGGAAAAATAGATAACTATATTTTTGGGGAAATCATTTGTTTTAATAAATGGCAAAATACTGGCATATTAACCACCAGGTGGTGCTAGAACTCCATGTTAGTACTGATATTTTAGAATTAAGTGTTTCACTTACAACTGTGATCTCTTGATTTTTTACATTTTTGTAACTGAAAAAAAATAAAGTTAACTGTATCCATTAGTTCTAGAAACACTGAAACTTGACTAAATTCAGGGTTCTGTGCTAATTTCAAAAGTTCATAATTTTAATACATAACTAAACATGTATTAAGAGTCCTAAAAATACTTTTATAAGTTACTTCTACTTAGAATTATAACTTAATATTAATGTGACAAATATAAAAGTACACATATAACAAACATGAATAAATAAAATATACTCGGTGGAGCCATATAACAATAAAAAAGCTACTTCTCCTTTACTTCCAAATAAAGTAGTCAAGATTGAAGTTACCCACAATTACAGCTATTACATGGTTGGAAAGTTTAAAAAAATAATTTACCTAAAAATTTAAAAACGAATTCCATTTTTTCCCTTGATTTAACTTTATCTAAGACTTTATCTCGCTCTAGAAAAAAATGAACTTCACATCATTTCGTGAAAAAAACCTCCCTGCGTCTTGTAATACTGGCGGCCACCATCTGTGTCCGAGCTGCTGGTCTGAGAAGGTGTTACAGAGGAGAGCACTAAAATACTCAACACATTTTTCACAGCGAACTTTCTGACCTGCTTCAAATACAAAACGAGAATCATACCCTTCCTTCCTCAGTGGTAACTGAAAACGTGCTGCTGCTTTTTGACTAAGCAGGAAATAGTTGGATTTTGTTGTATTTAATTTTTAGCTTTTCATTGCCACATGTTCGTTGGAACAGGTGGCAGATGGTATGTCCGAGAGCCTCCTGGGGACAATACGCAAGCCACACCTGGAATGGTTCCAACAGGACATAAACCTTGGTCCTCCACCCTGTACTTTTAAAAACATATTCCTTAGCGCACTGCCAACAAATGTCAACACAAAAATACAGTGCTCTAATGACTTCACTCTGTAAAAGAAATGTAGTTTTCCTAAGAAAGTAAAGCAGAGTAATATAGTATAATCATAGCACAAAAATATTTAAGCATTTATTCAGTACTGAAGGGAAAGGTTCATATACCAAGAGGAATTGAAACTCTTAATAAAAATATTGCGGTCTATTAAATTCTATCAAGAATCCTTAAAATATACAACATGTACAGAAGCCAAAGTCCCAGGGAAGTTCATCCAGACAATTTTATAATTAGTGATTTGGACATTTCAGTAACTCTGCAGTCTCTTCAAACCTGCAATGAAATAAATAATATTAATAATTCATAATGAAGCATAGGATTACTGAAATTGTGCTTATGAATCTAAAGTGAGTTTCAATATTTTCTTATTTATAGGCATAGTTGATGTCAATAAATTAAGTATAATATAGCCAGAGGGGAGGAAAAACAACTAGGGTCCGTTGGGAGACTTTTTCATTCTTGGAGTATAAGTTATTTCAGTTACTTTTCAAATTTCAAAATAACACATAGTTTTTTAAAGTAGTACGCTACATAATAATCTTATGCAGTTTCATTTCATTTTACTTTTCCATCGCTCTTTTAAAAATCATGTAATTTCATATCTGTACTCAATGAAAAGTGTCATTTGTAATACTACCAAACCGGTAACTTTCTGAAAAAGACTAGGGATACCTTAGCAATACTTAAAATGTCTCCAAATCATGCATGCACACTATTATTTAATATTTTGATAAGTCAGTTATGGCAAATAGATGATACTCTTGATTAACTATCAACCCAAAAGCATCTCTACACTCTTTAATCCATAATTAATTCCATTAACAATGTTTTACCATCACTTGTTGGAAATCAAAACAGTGACTCATCTTTCAAACACCTAACTATAGGTGGATTTATTATCCACCGGAGTCCTGAAGGAAATTCCACACCTGACTGTGAGACCTTTAAGGTTTGAAACACACATGCACATTCTACATGTCCTGTAATCCAATACAACTCCCCACAGAGAAATGAATTTCTGTGGCCCCTTTATGTTACTTACATTTTTTTCATCCTTTCCATTTTCTGGATTGTTGTTTCCTTGAATTTAAAAAGCAACAAATTTAGGAGATTTCTCAAAGTAAACCATTACCAAAGAGGAACTGTGAACATATAAAACAGTCTAAAACACTGCATTAAGCACTGTTTACTCATCACGAAGGATTTTTATAGAGATTAAGATTTACAAAGTTTGACTATTTTTCTTGCCAGTGGCATCTACAACTGAATCTGATGCGGGCTTGTTCTCCTGACCTAGAAAGGAAATTATCTAAGCAGCTGCCAGGTTTTTTTACCTCTGAAATCTCTCTCAAACCACAGTAAGGAAGAGTTGAGCTTCGGGAAGTCGAAGCTGATGAACTTGTTCCATAACCGGAGGACAGAGGCGCGCCCATTTGCCTTTCTTTGTTGTTCTTCTTGTCTGTGGAGAAATTAATTTTTAGGTTAATCTTTCCTTTCAAAGAAGAGGCAATTTATCTAAAAAAATATTATGGAAAGGTGGTAGAAAAACACATGCATTATTTTAATATAAAATGGCTACTAGTATAGATACAGATGAATTTTTAATGCTCTTTTAAGTCAATGGCTTACAGATGGAGAGCCAGCTGTTAAAAACCGGCCAATAAATGATAAAAGGTAGTATCTTTATCATGATAGTAATCAACAGAATAAATGGGCAAGTTAGTATTTTTAAATATAAGGTATCGACTCATGTAAAATGGTGGCAATATATTCCTAAAACTGACTATATATGCTTTTTAAAAATCAAGAAACATTCTATTCTCAATGAGTTGATGCATATGGGAAAAAAATGCTTAAAACTCAGGGTACACAGAGTTCCTTTTTTAAAGAATTGAACAACTTTCCATTTCCAGTATCCTGATATGATTCATTCCACAAAATGATGGCAAATCTTTCCTACACCTGAATCAAGTACACAACACTGCAGGCATGCTCCTGTTCAATCTACCCCTAAATCCTGTTTTAGTCACAGTCCACTTGGCTGCAAAAAAAAAAAAAAAAAAAAAAAGGCAGAAAAAGAAAAAATCACACACCCATTTAAACCGGTTGGCATAAAGACAGTTTTATTGTGTTAAGTCCACCCAGACAGCCTCAATTAGAGAACAAAGTATTACCAAAGGAGGACTAAAACCACTAGAAAGGCTTTCGTTTTCATCTCTTGTGGAGCCAGTCTCTTTTGTCCACCTCTCTTGCCTCTTTGCCCCTTCCTCTGCTTACACATCAGTGCATCAGTGTCACCTTGGGCAAAATGGACAGCCCAGGGCAGGCTCACCCGCATTTGACTGACTCACTCTTGATGTCCTGCTTTCAAATTTCTAAACGAGAGAAGATGAGTGGGCTCGACACTCTTTCCACTAGTGTTCCCCACACTGGGTGTCCACTCTTGATCCAGTGAGCTGAGCTCAGGGTTGTCAAAATGGCACGGCACAACTCTGAGGACTGGCCACACCCAGCTCCTTCATCCAGGGGCTTTGGGCCATGATAGTTTTAAGAAATAATTTGAAACTAGGCAGCAACCAGAGCCACGATGCCCTAATCTTGGGTTACTCTCTATAAATAAAGATGGGTGTCTGCTGAAGATAATGAACATTTTTTTATGCCATTCAAAAGTAGGAGGGCATTGGGGTGCCCAGAGGAAGCAGGAACTGGGGAGAGAGGATGGACGGCAAAGCAACGGCTCTCCCTGTCCTGCTTTCTGGGACCTGGGCTCTCAGGTGTCTGTGGGCCTTGCTGGAGGGAGCGCTTCACGGGGGGAGAAAGCTGGTGCATGCAGGCTGGGGGGCGGGGGGCACTCAGCTTGGGTCATGGTAAGAACGCCACCCATATTCGACAGCAGGATCAGTTAAATGCGTATTACTTTCTGTGACAATTTTTCCTGAGTCTCTAGTACAGCCTAATTTTAGATTCTTCTCATTTTATCATCAGTGAATAGTTCAAATGCAGGAGTTCTGTAATATTTTACATTACTGACAAATGTGTTTTTCTTTTCTTACATGTATTATTTACATAAGTGAAAGCTACTAAACTTTAGAGACCATTGTTATTATTCTAGAGCACTCAGCAATTAAAAGAGTAAAAGTGCTCCAAAAATAAGTAATTTTATACAACGGAATTTATTCAACCACCATATCATGTAAGGAATGCAAGCTGGCGTCTTTAACAGTCCTTCGCACCATTAGTCTAAAAGTCACTATTTTCTTTGTTTCCAGGTGTTTTGCAGTTTCTAAAAAATAAGGCTTGGGAATATCAAAATACCAATAAAAATCACTTCTCTGAAAACTCCTTACCAAACTACCAATAGCATAAAAACTTACCAGGATTCAGATTTTCAATGTCACAATTAAAAGCATAGTCTCCACTCGTCTCATTAAGTTCTATAGATTTATCATTCTGGAATAATAAAATTTAGAAGTCAGAATGAAATGAAAACTGTTCACATTTTATATTCTTAGTGCTAAGCATAAAATATAAAGATTGTATGACAAATGCTTAAATTATTTTATTTATAAAATCAATTCTATAAATAAATTTTATTTTATTTATAAAATCAATTTTATAAATAAATTTTATTTTATTTATAAAATCAATACAGAAATACTCCTCTATGTATGAAAAATAATCTTTCAATGTGGAAGCAAACCATGAGCTGCTTGGATCTACTTTTACTTTAACGAAGGAAAGAGAGAGCAGGACCAGAAACTGAAATCCGAATAAGTCAGGAAACATATTTTTCAGATTTGACAAGGTAATGATACATTTGGTAACTGTTACCACAAAATCTGTAATTTGATTGAAGTAAATGAATGAAAAAAAAGAAATTAAAACTGTCATTTTTCTGCTCTTGCCAATTTTTCTTTTCCCTATAGAAACACACCATTTGTGCTGTTGAGGACTGTAAAATAATTTCAAGCGTTCATAAACAAAATCAAACACTTCATTTTAAGTATTTCAAGTATTAACAGCTTTTAATCTCAGTTTACAGATTTGTCAGATGATCTTACCTGATGAAGAAACCAACAGCTACAAGAATAAAACAGGCTGTATCTATACAGAATTTCATTCCAACTAAATATTTCCCATGACATAAATGTCCTCTTATTTAGGATTTACAGATAATAATGAATGAAAAGATACTACACTGTATCTATATAGATATCTATCAGATAGCTATACATGTAAAGAAAGAAAATACCTTTTTAGACAAAAGCAATTCTGTTTCAAGAAGAGTGACACGACTCAGAAGATTAGTCCAGGATTTTTCATTTATCATCATTTTCCCTTTCATTTTCTCCTCCAAAGAGTCTAATCTACTTTCTATCCAATTCAGCTTCTTAAGCTTCTCTTGGCATTCGGCAAGCACAGTCTGGAGTGCTGCAATCTCAGGATTCACCTTTATGTCCTAAAATTAGAAAGAGTACAAATAGCACGCAAACTGAAATTTCTTTACAAATCAATGTACTCCCATTTCCTTTGTGTCATAGCAGTCGTCACTATTGCAACATGAGGGTTCAGTCTGCTGGAGCAGTTAGGTTTTGCTCAGTGTAGGCAGAAAGCTTGACACGCACACAACTGGCTCATCTGAGATGCCTGACCCCGACGTTCCAAGTTCCTCATCTAAGAAAAAGAAGGTAGGAACAGCACCTACTTCATACGGTGCGTGCGCTAGCATAAAGCTCTTAGGACAATACCAGGTAATCTGATAAAACCATCACTAACTTCTGTTAACAACAGCTCAAGCAAAACTAAGAAGAAATGACCCAGAAAAACGGCAATGGATTGAGATTGTGCAATTTGCTAGAAACAGGAAATGCAGCTCATGGTCATCTGGCAGGTTTTATGAACGCCAAGTGTATACAGAGATGTACAGAAGTCGCGTAACCTAGAAGACAGAAAAAGAATCAGAGCAGAACCAGTAGAGACTAACCTCGAGTGGGACCTGTGACAATAAAGTAACAGAATAGGCATTCTGAGAGAGACAGAAAAGGAGAGCATGGGCCCAAAAAGGGAAAAGAAAAGGCAGTGGTAAACCAATTTTCCATTCAACAATAATAGAGGAAGCAAGTGACAGAGAACCTTCAATGTACACAGTATTAAATCTCCATCACTCTCACTAAATTATAAATTCCCTGAAGCCAAACACTGAATCTTATACATCTTTGCAGTACCCATAATACCAAACTCAGGACCCTAAACATAAGCAGCAAACATCCAATGAATTATATTCAGAAAAACTTTGAGATTCTTAAGTTCTGGTAACAAAGGTAATGTGTCATGATTAATACTTCAAAAGGCCAACAATAGTCCAAATTTTAGACCCTGAAATAATCATGTCTGTCAAAGTAAGAAATATTATTATCTTTTAAGAAGCCCTTTAACTTGTTCCTTATTTGCTACTCAGACTTACTTGTTGCTCAGATTCAATTTCAGGGACCTTTACTTCAGGAATCTTTATTTCAACAGGCTCTAAGTCACACACCTCATATGCTTCATTAACATCTGTTACTGTATGTAATATGTCCTCAGGAATGCTAACACCATCTTCATTATACAGGTGACGGATCACCACAGCTTTCTTCTAGACAGAGAAAAATTTGTCTGAGTTACTTCGCTGTCTCCTCACACAACTATTTTCAACGTACGCACACTCTATTTGCAAAAGGAACATCCTTTTTTTAACATTTACAAAAGTTGAAATCATTACATACTTTATATAGATCAAAAATTATACATGATTATTAATATTTTATGTGTGATACTGAAATTGTGATTATGATTTTTAAAAGCATGACTATATTTTAGAAAAATTTTCAAGTATCTCTTTAGTGATGTCTGGTATTTGTTTCAACATGTTTTCAGATTTATGAGGAAAGATGTTGGAAAGTGTTTCAATAATGATGAAACAAGATTAGCCAAGCAAGCATTGATAAATTGCTGGAATTGGAATGTGATTTTTGTGTCTGAAATGTTCCCTAATAAAGCTATTTTTAAAGGTCACCAAATAAGTCTCATAGCATGAGCTGGCTCTATGAGCAGTACTTGTCACAATATTTTTTCTGTTAAACAAACCACATTGTACCAGGCCTTCGGCTAACAATAACAACGACAAAATACTGAGAGGAAGGTCAGTCTAAGCATTTTTACAGGGCTCTCCTACCCACTGGCTTTTCTACAGGGAGTCTGCGCCTGTGGCATAAAGGCTTAACATGGATGACGGAGAAGTCACAAGGAGCAGCGGCAAAGCAAACAATTTGCTTCAGTATTCATTCAATTTTTTGCCAACAGACTCCAACTCTTCTAAATTGAAATGCTTTTAATGTTTAATCAAGTTTCTGATCTTTAGAAATTTGATATAACTGATTAAACTTTGTTTTAAGAAAAAAAAAGTAATGTCTTGAAATTTAGCTTCTTTCTTTGTTAGTACAATTTAAAATATCCCTCAGCCCCACCCCCCATACTGAAAGAGAAGACTGAAAAATACATGTAGTTGTATCAACTCAGGTTTAATAAATGTTTCCAGTGTGCCTAGTCCTGTGCTAAGCAAAATGAAGGCAGGAAAAATAAACAGTGTAAGAAACTCCCTGATTATATGTCTTTGAGGTAAGGAAGGACACAAAATATAAATTTTCTGAGAATTAGAAAATAAAATTGTACAAAATAAGAATTAGATAAGTCAGAGATGGCAAGTATGAGAGAACTTTGGGCATTTGAACAAATGTCCTGTATAATCCTTCCCTTACTGTCATCACTTGAAGCAAAACAGGCATATTAAATAAGAGTTACTGACATAAACCATTTCATAGGGTAAAATGTCACTATTTTTCATAAAGGCATAACAGTTTTTCTAACAGTTTCTCCGTATTTAGCACATGTATTCATGATTGGGAAGAAATAACTCTCTAGATTTAACTTCAGTCAGAAACCGTTCACATCCCTTACCTAACTACACTGATTATTTATCTGGAATTATAACCTTAAATCTCAAAAGGGGTTTACCCCAGATGGAAGACAGTAGAAAATATAGTATCATCATAAAATAATATTTTAGAAACAAATTTCTTTGAAGATAGAGAAAGTATTTCTAACACACTCAATTCAGAAGTGCAGGTGCTCGAAGCAGACATGGAAGAGAAGATAGCAACAAAGAAAAAATATTCAAAATGTAAACTCAAACCCAGATTGCAGGTTTAGGGACTATCAATCACTAGTAATTCACAGGCAGATGGCAACACAAATGCACATAAATGAATCATCATAACCTATCACTAGAATTAATGACAGAATCTTCCTATGTCCCCATGTTTTAGGAAGCTGGGTACCTAACTAAGAATATTCATGACTGCATATTAGAACCTTCATAAATCATCACTATTTTGAGGAGAAAAGAGGAGCAATCAGAAATAAAAAGAGAAAACTCGTTCAATTTTACACTTCTATTTTTTGAACTTTTAAGAATGTTCTCTAGATAATATATGATATGATTTGTTTCAAATCCTTACATTCTAATACCCAACTAGAACGTTTCACCAGATGCCAGTCAGAAAAGCGGACTCTGTGTTCTTAGGCAGAGAACTCCTCTTAAAATTGTGTGACACACTATGTTTTCCCACCTTTCCTGAAGGCAGAAACCTGCCGGTGACGTCGATGCCAACAGGTTCCGTAGATATTTTTTCACTGCTTGACGAAGGTTCTGGTTTATTAAAACTGATTTTCTTTCTTTGTTGTACTGGAGGCTTAAAAAAAAAAGCATTAAGACATAATACATTTTGTCTGCAAGTTTGATTCTATTATCATTAAAATTTTCATATGTGAAAAAATAAAATTTTCTTATGTGAAATATAACTTCCAAATAACGAAAGCCTAGTGAACTGCATGTCTTGAAACTAAGAAGTAATAAACATGTATCAGGTTTGAGCTGTTTAGGAGAAGTAACTCCAAGTCGCAAACGTGCAAAAACAAGTTTAAACACATTTAAAACAAATATCAGGTATTATAAGGTCACCCAAACCTGTGAAGAAGCAGCAATTGTACTACGTGTTAATTGTTGCCGAGGATATTGATTTTATACATCAAATGCTGGGCTACCCTATCAGCAAAAGCTACCATTAAAATCTATTCATGAAATTACCTTCTCCAGACCACACAAGTACTTGTGCTTTTTCATCACACAATTCAAAATGTCACAAACAATTTGGATTTTCCATTCTGCAAATCCACACTGGAGAAACTGCTTTTTGGTCAAGATTGGTTTATAATTAAATTGATCACGAAGAAGCTATAAAGAGAAAAAAGAGCAATATAAAAAGCTGCAATTTCTTCCCTAAAGTCCAAAGCAGACACGTGGTCAGGGGTACATGCCATCTTTAAGAGAGGAGGATCAATTCATTAACCAGAGGGCATTAAAGGGGTCTGCAGGAGTGGTGTAGGTCGTGACCAGGCAGGAGAGGCAACCACACAGAAAGAGGCAGCGAGGCCTGTGCCAGAGCACGGGGGATGCCTCAGAGGGCAGGGAACGCAGCTCGCTGTCAAACAGTTCAAATACCCTCAGAGGCACTCCCCAGCTCGCTGCAGATGAACGGGTCCCAGAACACCGCGCCAGCTGTCAGAACCCCAGTTCTATTTACAGATTCTTGAAAATTCTTCATTACTTGATTTTTAGACAAGTCACGAGGCCTCTGTGTTTCAATTTCTCATTTATATAATGAGAGAAATAGACTAGACCAGTAATTTTCAAAATCTACTCTGTGAAGTTCCAAGATTTCTTAGAAGTGCCTCTTGGCTTCCATGGAAGCTTTCTAAGATAAGAGACAAAGAAAGGGATGATTAAGCAGAGACCATAAAAACTCCACTCTGTCAAATGCAACTCTCCACAACAAAAGATAAGTGGGTTTTATTATTTTAAAAAGGTTATCCAAATATTTGAGCAAAACTTAATGATAGCAAGTAGGGTTTTTTCCAAGATAAAATGAACTTAATTTCAATATACATATAGTATACAGACATTGATATTACAGCAGATGTAAATATGGTGTCAGACCTCAAGGAACAGAATCCCTCAAAGTTGCAGTTCCTCCTTATACATAACTAAAGTAATTCATAATTTTATGGATAACAAACTCTAACCATTATAATCATATGTCTTTCCAACTTTTTCAAGTACACTAAATTTTAGTAAAATTTGATCTAAAAGAGCAAATGATAAATAACTACTAATAAAATTTACCAGCTGTCACACTTATTAAAATATGAATTCCATCTTGATTGCAATAGGGACTGAATTAGATGACATACATACATAAGAACGTACTTGTCAACTTCATGTGCTACACATATTTAAGGAATTATTATTAACATAATCTTAAAATAGCATTCAATGACTTTTAAAATAATTATTGTTTCATAAACTCAAAATACCTTATAGACAGTATCTACAAAGCGCAAGTCATTCTTTGCTATAAGTTCTACATTGGATTCCACCAGAAGTTCCGCTATATAAGGTGAATATGAGGTAAGGGAATAGCTGATGATGGGCAAAGAGGCTGCTGTATCTCCTTTAACCAACCTGTTAGGAAAAAAAAAAAAGATTTCTAATGAGCACAATTCTACAAAGTTAGATAGTCAAGGAAATATAAGAACTCTTGTGGATAATGTGTAACTTAACATTATAGCCATAGTAATTAGTTGATGCATAAGACTCTAAATTCCATCCCTTACTCTAAAACAGTCTAGCCAAATTACTATGAAACACCATTTTCCAAGCTCAAAAACTTACAATAGCCGTTTAATACCGACAGTCTATTTACTGTGGTAAAGTCCTGCTTTCTCTTTGTCTCACCATCCTTTATCTGCTGTTCTCTCCTGGGACTAACTCCTCTGGGGACACTTAGAACATTGGTTCTTATATGGAAAGCCAGTTACTCCAGGGTTCTACATAGCAGTTAGTTTAACCAAGTTTCACTCTACGTACTTGAGTCTATGCCTAATCAGCTGTGCCCCTGACACTCCTTAAGTGTCTGATCGCTCTATGTGCGCCATGCGCGGCTCTAGGCGGGGTAAACAATAGTGAACAAAACAAAGTTCCAGAATTCAGCTTACATTCTAGTGGGGAAATATTTAATCAATCAATAATTCCAGGTAAGAAGAAGAGAGGTAATGAGGGACAGAGGATGGCAGGAATACCACATTCGACTGAGATGAATTTAGGAGAACTGTGCGCTGCTACACCCTGCAAAGCAAGTAAACCACCTCTGGAACGTGAAGTGAAGGTTCAGAGAGGGGCCTGTTAACTGAGACAACTTACAGCCTTCAAACATGGGGTAAATTGTAATAAGAGAGCTATCAACTAGAGTCTTTCAAATCAGAAAGAAATATCATCCAACTGAATAGACAGGGTGGCAAATTATATAATAATTAATAAAATAATATAATATTAATAAAATTACACTTCTATGAGCTCAAAAGTTTTACAGAGACCAAATTATATACTGATATACACTGTGCTTCTGTTACGAAACGTTTTAAAACTCTTGAGTTGCAATTTTTCATTGACTCATGCTTAGAAGCAAACGCTTATCAATTCCCCACTTTCACAAATATTTTAATCATTTCAATGAAAACCTTTTTAAAAAACAGATAAAACCCATATATCTCTTTAGATATCCCCTCCATGTCAAAATGCTATCTCAAAACATTACCAAAAAAAAGATACAAGTAAATTTGAGATTATAGCTTACCCTACACAATCTACCTCTTTAGGGTAATTTAGCGAGCGAAGCACTTGTTCCAGGTTTCGTAAGCTTCTTTTTAAGTCACCTGTTGCCATCATTTCACATTACATTCAGCTCCAGCTTTTAAAATAATCTTTTTACCTAAACATAAAAATCCATGAAATGCTAAGTCTACAGGTTTGCTGTGTATTCGATTTTGTTCATAGCTCCTACAGGCACTTAGCATATTTATCTCACCCCAGCTCCCCACCCCCAACTTATCTCTTCCCTTTCCAACTGGTACATTCTTGTATCTACTATATGTTCTTGAATTTCATGTGCACTTTTCCCCCAATGCTTTTTCCGTAATAAAAAATAAATTTGCTTTGTCTATATTCTTATAAGTAACGCCTGTCCAAATATATTATTTTGAACAACGAGGTGCCGTTTGGGAAGTCACATCACTCCAATCTGAAATAATCTCCCTCAATGACTATTTCAGATGCTTACATAGGTTATACTAAAATTAGTTAAAAAAAAAAAAAAGACAAAGTACGCAATCATTATTCTGAGACTCTGACCTCATACAGTTGTCAATCAGCTATTCTGCTTAAAAAATAAAAATAGACAAGTTAAAAAAAATTCAGGTTCAGCTGGTCAATATGGCTGGTAATTAATACATGATACTTTCATGTCCTTTTCTAAGCACCACTAACATGAAACTAAATGGTTAACAAGCGTATATATAATACGCAGGGAAAACAACTAAAAGGGATTTCAAATGACAGAGAGGTATCAACAAAATTTAGAATATAGAAAGCAGATAGGTGGGTGGTAATAAGTAAACTAGCAGAGCAGAAAAGGCAGTCAATCCCATCTGCCTGCTCAGGAAGAAACCAACAGCCGGATATAGGTTCAGAAATGAGGGGTGCTTAATATTATGAAAGGCTCTGGGGCTAGGCCAAGAGGTTGAAATAAGAATGATTATTCGAAAATCCATACATGGAGGTGCTAAATCCTAGATTTTTCACTTTCTCTACCACTCCTCTCCCCCCCAGCAAACATAGCTCCCTCAGCTAAGCAACTACCTATCTGCTTCCCTGGGTTTGGCAGTAAATTTTTACATATCAGAGTATAATCCATGCAATAAAAAAAAATAAGTTGGAGTTCATTAAAATCCTCTATTCCTCAAATGACACTGTTAAGAGAACAGAAAGACAGGCCATGGACTAGGAGAGATTATTTACAAAACACATGCTGGGTAAAAGACTTGTTGCCAAAATACACAAACCTAACCGTAGGAAAACAAACAAGCCAATTAAGAAACCTGCAAAATATCTGCACATCCATCTCACCAAAGAGATACAGATGGTAAATAAGCATATAATAAAAGATGTTCCACAATATGTCATTAGGTGATTGCAAATTAAAAAAAAACGAACAATGATAATACTACTACAAACCTATAGTGGCTAGAATAAAAAAAAAAAAAAACAATGCTACCAAATGTCTATGAAGACTACGAACAATAGGAATTCTCATTTATTGATCATGGGAATGCAAATAGTATAGCCATTTTGGAAAACAGTTTGATAGATTCTTCCAAAGCTAAACATAGTCTTAAGAGACAATCAGCAATGGTGCTGGTATGTATTTACCCAGCTGACTTGAAAACTTATGTACATACAAGATATTACATGGAATATTTACAGCAGCTCTATTCATAATCATCAAAAACTAATAGCAACCAAGATGCTGCTTAAAAGGTGAATGGATAAAAACTGTGCTACATCCATACAATGGAATATTATTCAGCAATAAAAACAAAAGTGCTGTAAGTCCATATAAAGACATGGATGGAAGGTATGCATATTGCTAAATTAAAAAAAAATTTTTAAGTGCTACACATACTGTATGATTTTACTTACATGACATTCTGGAAAAGGCAAAACTGTAGAAACAATAAAAATTATAAAGATCAGTTGTTGTCAAGGTGTCTGAGAAGGAAAGAAAGGGGTTGAATGGGTAGTACAGGGAAAGTTCTTAGATAGGTGAAATAATCTAATACTGTAATGGCAGAAATATGACATTACACATTTGTCAACACATACAGAACTGTACAGCATGGAGTGAACCTTAATGTATGCAAATTTAGAAAAAATTATTTAGGAAGCTGGGCAATCTCTGGGAAGAATGCAGACTGTGATAAGGAATACGTGAGGCAGTCTCATAAAAGGGGATAGGTGGAAAAGATGATCACAAAGTAACTTGGGAAATAAGCAGAGCCTATGACATGAAAGGCAAAATAAACTGCATGGTGTGACATTGTAATTCAATGTCTCATTATAAAGCTGTATCCCTCATGCAAACGAGTTAATTCTGATACTTCTATAGGTACATAATGAAATTAAACAAATAAATACATGGCTGAATAGTAGAAGCTAAGTTTCTCACTGCTAGAGTGAGAGTTTACAGATAGGAAAGGGCATGAGAGTAGAACGACCCATGCCTAATTGGTTAGAGACATCAGTAGGAGCTCAAGTACAATTTAATATATACTGTCACATTGAAATATTTACAGATAGGTGTGTATACGCAGGTATCTTAGAATACACACTTGTATTTTGTCTGTCAGCTGAAAGTAACTAAAAGCAATTATACCCCAGCAGCAAAGAGAGCACTAGCAGCCAGATCTTAGTGTGTAATGTTATTCTCTGATTTCAAAAAAACAAAAAACCCACAGGGCTCCTCAGAGCTAGGGACAATTCTAAGACCAAGGCAGGCAATATACAAGCCGAATCTGAAGCACTACTCAGTTCAAGGAGGTAGGAAAGTACACACACAAAAACCAACCAACCCCATAGTGATTCCACCAATGTCAAAAAAATAGGAATCAAATGAAACAGCTCTCCATGATCAAAGCTAAATAATTTAAACAACAAAACTACTAAAGTAATATTGGATTATAACACAACATCTAAGACAAAAAAAATCTTTCAATCTAATTCAATAGATTGACAAAGGAGAAAAAATCTTGGTCAGTTGAATACATGCAGAATAAGCACTTGATAAAATTCCAGATTCATTCATAATATATTTCTGAGGACATCAGGAATAGAAGGGAACTGCTTGCACTGACAAAGGCTATCTACAAAAAAAATCTGATGCGAACTCTGTATTTAATGGTAAAAAACAGCTATCTCACTGAGGATGAGAATGAGGCAAAATTATCTCCTCTTATCATTTCTAGTCCACTTTGTTTGAGGTCCTAGAGAGCACAAAAACACAAGAAAAAGAAATAAAAGGAATAAAAGCTCAAAAGGAAGAAATAAATGCCATTTTTCACAGATGACTTAACTGTATATGAAAATATTCAAAAGAAAGTTAGCAAGGAAACTCTGGATAGAAGCCAATACACAAAAATTGCTTTCTCTGTATTTCCCAAATCGTTAGAAAATGTTTTAAAATTCTGTATGCATAAATAATTCACTATAGCATCAATACATATCATAAACATGTGAATAAACATAGGAAAAAATGTAAAAGGGCTGAAAACAGAAAACTGTAAAATTTTATTGATTATTAAAGAAGTCCTAAATTGAAGGAGGTAGACACCTTGATCAAGGAATAGATGACTAAAAAAACTAACTGATAGATTCAATCCATCCTCTCCCCTCCGCTCCCCACAAAAAAATCCTTGTAGGAGAATTTTTAGGAGAAAACTGACAAGCTGATTGTAAAATTTATATAGAAATGAAAAAGATAAAGGATAGCTAACACAATCTTCAAGATGAAAGTGGAAGGACTTAACTATTAGGATATAAAGACTTGTTACCAAGCTAAATTTGGAATGAGTGAAAAGACATACAAATAGAACATTGGAACAGAATAGAATCTAGATACAGACCATGCATACACTAACACTAGATTTATGACAAAGTTGATGCTAAGTAGCTGTGAAGAATGGATGGTCTTTTTCTAGTGGTACTGTGCCAACCGAATATCCAGATGGAATAAATAAATCTTGACCCCTTGATATAAAGGGAACATCACAGCCTTCACAAAATTAATTCCAGGTTTGTTGAAGATCTAAATGTAAAATGTAAAGCAATAGGGCTTTCTGGAGATCACAGAGGAGAATCTCTTTATGATCTTCAGGTTAAAAAAAGACAGCTTGGGAGTGATAAACCACATTAAAATTAGGAACTTCTGTCAAAAGTTTCTAATCAAAAGGTACCTTTAAGAAATGGAATGATAAGCCATGGAGCAGAAGATGCTGCTGCAATATATATAACTCACAAAATAGTCATCTCTAAAATACTTCCTACAAAGCTGTCAGAAAACAGAAGACAACAGATAAACATGAAAGAAATCTGAACAGGAACTTTACAAAAAAGTAAGTATGTGAAAAGATACTCAATTACAGTTATTATTAGAAAGTTAAAAGTTAATAAAAAATATGAGACTGTAGAGCACCTCAAACTCACCCAGGGCCCTGAAAGGGTAAACTATTACAATTACTTTGGAAAACGTATTGGCAGTATGTATTAAAGCTCACATACATGGAGCCCGTGAAACAGGAATATGACTCAAAAAAATACATAATGCAAATATGTATATATAAATACATACCAAATGAATAAACAACACTTGAGATTTCAAATACAATGCTTAAATTATTTAAAATCTCAAAGAACATAATACCATGGAATGATATTTTAAATGACTCATGTTATAGCATATAGGATTTTCATTAAGTTCTCAAAGAACGCTATTCCCAAAGGCGGTTCATAAAATAAACAAATAGAAAAGTAAATAGTTAAAATCATTTGCCAGGAGATAAAAAGCTTCTGTGTAATAAGTCCAGTCAAGCAAAATGGCAAAGCTCAACAATAGACTTAAAAATATCTACTTGTAACTGCTCACGGATACTTCATAGAAGAAAATCCATAATACCTTAAATAATGGAGCCTCTGGGAATGAAGTTTCTTTGAAATGAAGTCACTGTCATTAAAAATAAAACAGCACATTTTAGAAACCAGATGAAGTTAGTCCGAGCTTTTCCCACTACTCAAGTTCCAGGAGGTACCCAAGACTCTATACCCCTCTGGACTGACACATAACTAGAGGTAAATAAGGCTAGCAATTTGCAAAATCCTAAATTATTAAGTTTCTATGTTAAGGCCCAACCCCTGGAATTCTACACACCTTTCCCCTCTTTAGGAACACAGTACCTTCCAGTTCCAAGTCTCTTTCCCTTCATCAACATGATAAAGAAAACTTACATCTCATGCATGGTTTTAGTATTTTTCAGTCAACTAATCATGTCTACTCAACATTTACGGTTTTTAGGCAGAGGCAACTTTAGATGCTGTTAAATGGAAGATAATCAGAAAAAGAGAAAGTTACCCTTAAATCACATTATACAAAATAGAGGGCAACACAAACTTCATTTACCATCTTTTTTAGGATGACTTGTGGGTAGATGAACAAACGGAAGCAATAAGAGAGATGATGTCCCAAGAACAGCCTGCACTTTCCTCGGAAAGATGAAGTGGTAACTAATTTGGCTGTAATTGAAAACAATCTATTCTTGGGTGTTGACGTTGGCTAATATAGTAAGTAGGTCTAAGCCTGTTCTACATTCCAAACCCATCTACCTTAACACAATTCTTCTAGAGGTTCCTACCCCCCAAGGCATTCTATAACTTTAAATTGTCTCTTCCCATAAACTTTATTCCCCTCCAGATGGAGAGTCCATACTTTCAGTACATGTAATTTTATTTCATTTAACATTTTGTGATATCTTCCCATCTACTCTTAAGTCCTGAAGTATATAAATATATAGCAATGTCTCATATCATTTCTACCTCTGGTAATGGAATTTCTGACAACAAAGCATGTCCCTGGAACACATCCTCTTCAGTACCAGTAGAACACATATTTTGAAGAGGAGTAAGACACAAGTACAGCTTGGATCTGTAGGTGAAGGAGATAAATGATTTAAAAAAAAAAAAAAGGAAAGGAAAAATAAAGGAATAAAAAAGGTGAGTACTACAGAAAATATTACAGCTACTGCTCTATATTTCCATGCACAAGACACACACACAGTTTAACATGGTACTTGGAGATGAAAAACTTGTTACTTTTAAAAACTGGTTGACATTTTGACTTTTTAATCCTTATGAAAGAACATTAAGAGGAGATTCATTACTTCTCATGTAACATATATTCTAACCATTAAAATGGTCTCAATATTGCTTCCAGGTTTCCTCCAGGGAGTGCTCTGTCCAACTTAATTTATTAGGGGAAGCGTGGTGTAAACGGTGTACCACGGCGGCTTAAGACTTTTAATCTAGCACAGTCTCATTGCTGTTAGATGTCATGTAAAGATCCTCCCAACGGAATGCCATTGAATGCAGTGAGAATTTTGTTCAGAACGAAGCACCTACACTCAAGGCAACGATTCTGGTGGATGACTAAATTTGTGACATAGCTGGCAACAGATATTATCTAAACATCGTGAATCAGAAATAGAAAGGAAGCGGAGTGATGAGGAAAATTAAGTTTCCGAAACTTCCCGCAAGAGATAATACGGAAATACGCTCTAAGAAATAGGGAGAATGGTCTCGGAAAGGGAAAACTTGAGAACATGGGAGCAGGCGGAGGGCTTGGGAGTGAGGGGAAAATACAGACTCCGGGAAGCTACTGTGTTCACATATAAATGTGGATAGTGTTAGAAAAAGAATATCGTATAGCCATAATTCCAAAACCAAATTCGAGGTTGATTTTTCCGTAAGGAGGGAAAAATCTGTAGTCCTCTAGAATAGTGGAGAAATATTGGAAACACCAGAGAATCCAAACACGGTATACACCAGCTATTTTCATTCCTTCCTTCTAGGCGACATTTCATGAAAGCGGATCGTTCCTCGGATCCGGCCTAAAGCTTTGCAAGCGAATCAGAGCAGGAGCTGCCACGATTCTTCTACTTCGTTGTTACGAAAAGGATGTTTGACTTGGGATTTGCGGAAGACACCTAAGGGCTCCTCTCCCGCCACATGACCTTAAAGGATGAAATGTCCAACCTGGTCATTCGCCCCGCCTGGGGTCTGCGTCCGGACAGCAAAGAGGCGACGGCTGCCCAACCTGGGGCGCAGCCCCGCCAGCTCCCCCGGGCTCACCCCGCAGCCGCCGAGCAAAGAAACGGGTTGCAAAAGCCTCTGGCCCCGCACGACAGGGAAAGGGGGAAGCAGCGCCTGCAAGCGCCGGGGAGGCCCGCGACCCCAGAGGCAGCGCGGGGTCCCAGCGACCGCCGCCTGCGCGCGCGCACTTCTCGCGCCGACCGTTTGTATTTGGAACGAGGGTCCGAGCCCGCCACGCACCGCGCCAAGCCCTGCAAAGCGGCCGGCGGCCAGCGGCCCGCGATTCCTCGCGGCAGATTCCACACCGCGTTCGTCCGGGCCGCTGAGCAGCCCGACTCCGCCCAGAGCCCGTCTCAGGGGCTCGTCGGGGCGCAAGAGGCAGGTCAGAAGTGGGTGTGGATCTGCTGGCCCTAGAGGCGCGGGGTGCTAAGCGGGAAACGGAGCATCTATAGCGAATCGTGAAGAGCGGAGACAAAAATACTTTTGCTCTCCGGCTCAGGCCCCGAACGTCACTTCCGGCAACAATAGGAAACGTCAAAAGTCCGACGGTCACGGTCGCGGCTGCGGCTGCGGCGCTGGAGGTGCGGAGGTCGCCCGGGTCTGCTGCTGTTTCTGGACGTCTCTACTCCGTCCCCTCCGGCGGCTGGACGAGTGGAGTCGGGACCCGCTTCTCCATGGCCTGGGCGCCAGTTCCCGGCTGAACCACTTTCCTGTCGGCTGCCAGCCCCCACCCAGAGGCCGATTCGTCGCGGCGGCGGTGGGATCGCAGGTCGCTCAGGTACGGGCGTCCGCCTAGCCTTTCAGAGCTCTTGCTTCTTTCCCCGGGACCCCCTGCTTTTCTTCTCGGGCATAAAGATAAATGGTTCTCCCCACTTGGCAGAAACTTGCCAACCAGCAAGACTTTAGGACCAATGGCAGCGCAGAGCATCTTGAGTGAAAGCGGTGGGGGCTTATTGTATGGGAAGACGGTGTGCGGAGGCGGGAGTAGGTGTGTCCCTGGTGTTTCTAGGCCATTGGGGGATAGATGAGCTTGGGTATGCCCTGGCTACCTTCAGAAATGTAAAAGACATAAATAGCAATTAAAAAAAAAAAAGAAATCAAGCCGAGAAAAGGCAAGGATTACGGTCTTTGGGTTAAGGGTTGCTTTTTAGGTAGTTCGAGTGTTATTTTGGTGCATAGGCATAGATTTCGGTTCTTTGCATACTTTCCAGTAATAAAAATGCAACGACAGTTAAGGTCACGATGAATTGCCAGTTCATTTAACCGTCAAACTTTGGTTATGAAATTGGCAAGTTCTTACTCTGTTGTCTCTTGTCTCACAGTAACAGGACTCTAGTTTCTTACGTGGTGGGTGCTCCATTAAGTATTACTGATTGGGTAAAATCGCATAGTGAGTCCCGACCCTCATTCTTTTTTTTTTTTTTTTCATATTTCGTATTTGTTTAAGTAAGTTTGTAATTGAGTCTGGTTTTTAACAAATGGAATTTTTATTTTCGAGAAACGTGGCTGTTCCTGTCTAAACGTGGCTGTTCCTATCGTCACCAGTCCTATTGCAAAGTGTAACTAATCTACTAATACATTTCAGCTCTCCTTCCCTTCTTTTACTGCCTGGAGTTTGGTATCCCTATTTCTGAGAGAGGAGGGAGTTTTCCTTCTCAGAAAATGTTTTACAAAATTGAGCAAATCTCAAAATGAGTAAATTTTTTTCTGTTTTTCAGCTTGTATCGGAAACTTCCTAATTTTATTCAGTTAACTTGACAGTTTGATGAAACACTGTATTAGCTATATGTTGTTGAGTAACACATTACCTCAAGATTTAGCAACTTAAAACAGCAAACATTTATCATTTCACTTTTTCTGTGTCGCAGAAATTTGGGTACAGCTTAGCAAGGTGCCTTTGCCTCAGTGTTTTTCATGGGGTTGTAGTCCAGTTATACTTGGAGGCTCTGAGCTCATCTGAAGGTTACACTGAAGGAGAAGAGGATCTACTTCAAGTGCACTCACGTGGTTGTTGGCGGGCTTGGGTTCTCCAGCACTTGAGCTTCCCACTAGACTTCCCTCACAGTGCGGTAGCTTAACTTTCCGCAGGGTGAACAACCCAACAGAGAACAACCAAGATATCTCAGCAGTGATATCCCATTACTACTGCTGTGTTTGATTTGTTTCAAGCGTTCAATAAATCCAATCCCAGTATGAATCTCAAGACATAAGGATTTTTGGAGGTCATCGTAGATGCCACTTAACACAAATGACTGTGATTGATAACTTTTAGGAGTTAATACATAGGGATAAATGAGCAAAAAAAAAAATGTACCCAAGAGAAATGCAGTCAGACTGGGAAATAATAGATTGTAAAGAATTAAGCAAATTTATATAAGCATTCTCTTGGAAAGTTATTTTTTTGGTTTTTTTTCCCTGTGATCTGAAGGGGGGAGGCCTATTATTATATTTCTTGGGAAACTTTGCCTGATATTATGGGTATGAGAGGTGTGAATGTAGTTTAGGGTCTGCATGAGGACAGCTTTTCACAACTGGAGATTATACATGCCTTACCCATCACCACTTACCTGGTGGAAATGGGCTGTGAACAAACATAATTGCAAGAATACAAATCAATGGCAGCATTTATGTTGGTCTGAGATCAAATGGGAGAAGCATGTCACAGAATAGAAATGTGTCTTTTATGGCAGTTTTTAAGCAATATTAGGTGTCAGGTACCAACTTTTATCATTGCCTCACAGTACATCACCAGCACAGCTTTTATCAGTGAGCCATATAAGCTGATTGGACATTAAAGGTACAGCTTCAGGGTTTGTTTTAATACTATTTCGACTGTACCCCATTGTACAATTAATTGTCTCTGCTCCTTCCAAGACTGAAAGATGTTTTACAATCTTTACTAATAAAATATTATTCAAGTTTATCTTTCATACCTCAGGTGTTTAACACTAGCCTGAATGTGACAATTCTCAAATTGCAAATTTGACTTTAGAGTTGAAGCTCCCTATCTGGTTAGCATATTCATTTATAGTAGATTACAGCCAATTAACTAATGTAATTTACGGCCTTTAGATGTATGCAGAATTTTATTTAAATGGTGCTTGAGAAAAGATCACAGTTGAAATACTTTCATTGATAGACTGTCTTATGGTAACACCTGCTAGATAAGCCAAAATCTGCATTGTGATTTATAATTTATGATCAGTTTAATAAGGTAATGTTTTGTGTGTTTACTACGCTTTGCCATAGATATTTTAAAAAGTTGTTTTTGTCATTTCACAATATAAAAACCATAGAATTACCAAGAGATTTTCTTTTCCTTGGTCACATTGCATTGAAAGGAGTCATTCAGATTTATGATTTTATTGCTCATTATTTAACCAACTGCTATAATAAAATAACTCTTTTTTCTCTATATATCTTGATTTATATTTGGGAATGGAGGCTAATCCCTTAGCTGGCTTGTGATAATACATTGAATCCATTAACAGTAAAGATTATAGCCCATTTCACTTTTTTTGTTGAATTCTCTTACTGTTTTTAAACAATTTTAATGAAATAATCTTCTAGGAATGTGCATCCTCTTTATTTTTTCTGGCAAATATATTGTCATAGGTTCTATAGTAAAAAATGTAAATATCCCGATTTAATTAAGTTTACATCATATTTGGGGCAAATGTTGAGCTGAGAAGATATTTCTTATGCTTTGGCAGCAGGTTTAGAGAATGTGATAAGCAGTCAAATAAGTTAATTGAATCTATTTGTTTTAACAAATGGAATTTTTATTTTCAAGGATCATCGGTCTTCCTCTCCAAATCTGTTCTTCAAGAATAGGTTGTATAGAATTTCATAAGCTACTTGAATTAGAGTGTAGCAAGTGATTCATGCTCGGAGATCCCGTCTGCTGAGTACTTGGATAAGGAGGAAAGAGAGACGGGAGGTTAGATGCCAGATACACACATATACACATCCACTGCCACTGCCTCTTCATTTTATTTACTTATTAAGATTTTTCCCCTCATTTCTGTTTTATTCTATTGAATAAAAGAATTTTATAATGAAAAGAGAACTTAGGGATCATCACATTCAAAATGCTTGTTTTTCAGGTGAGGAAACTGAGCTTTTGAAATTTCAGTGATTTACCCAGTACCCTTGACGAATATCATTTCATTCAACATCATTTCATTATAACGTTGATGAGGAAAAAATAATTGTTCCTGGATGGGGCTGCTGACCATGTGGCATTTGGACCTTCTCTTAGTGTCTGTGTGGCTTCTCTCCGGGTGCTCCGTTTTCTTCCCCATCAGGTTCACTGACTTGTCAGTTGTCCCAGTGTGAGAAAGTGTGTCTGCAGTAGGATGGCCTGTGACGGATAGGTCCTCCCCTTCTGCCTGAGTTTCAGGGACGAGCTTGAGCCACTGATGATGCTGAACAGAATAATCGGGTTGGAAAATGAATGAATGAATGAATGAATGAATGAATACAGATTATCATTGATTTTTAAAATTATCTGGGGCCTTTATTGAATAGTTTGGTGATGTTTTTGTGACCAGAAATGTTCCATAGAAACTTAACTTTTGTTTATAGCAATTAGCCTGTGGTAAAATCGGTTAGTTGTTGTTTAACGTAAAATCATTGTTTCTAAGAACTAGCCATGATGTTAAGTGAGGAGTTACCTATGCTCCCAACCAGTTACAGAAGGTGCTTGCATCAGTCTCTTCATCATTAGATGTCTTCTTGTTTGTTTTCTAACGTTTTACCTCCCATTTTTGGACTGTCTCCAGCATTTGTTACTTATTTTAACACCTTGCTTTATTTGCATAAAAGCAGTTCACTGAGAATTACAGACAGATGTTATGTTTTGTTTTGTTTTGTTTTGTTTATTTTTTAATTCCATAGTTCTCCTAGGAATGGCTGTGGTTAGTGGGCAGGAGTGTGATATGATCCGAGGAGGTGGGTTGCGATATGCTTCCTTGGCAGCTGCTGAGTACAGTTGGGCTGAGTACAGTTGGGCTGAGTAAACAGTGCATTTAAGTAAGAACCAGTGTAGTTATAAACAATGCTTATGAGAAATTTATCTTATTTTGAAGTTAAAATGATTAGACAGTAGAACATTTCTTGCAAAATAAGCCAAAGAAATTAAAATAAGCCTAAAATTCTCAGCTTTTGGGTCACATTTAAGTGACACCTTAATTTTTACATTTATTTAGATGTCGTTTGGTAACACTCATTGTAAAATCAAATTAAAGAACAGGAAAAAACCTTCAGGAAAAAGGTAATATTGTAAATCTTCCGGATTTTAAAAAACTACAAAAGGTATCCTTTTAGTAACAAAACTGCTCTTGCAGCCCTAGATCTTTAAATTTAATGAGTTTTGGGTTTTCTTGGGGTTTTTTGGTTGGGTTTTTTTTTTTTTTTTTTTTAATGTGCTAAATGTGCCTTGTGACCTCTTAGTACTTAGCCATTTCCCTTTCTTCCTTAGAAAGGCCTCCTTGTGGACTTACCCTAACTTTATTTCTCTACCATTTTTTTGCCTTTCAATTTTAGGGGTGTGATTTGTTATCAGGTCTTTTTTTTTCTTTTTTTTCCCTCAATCTCTTCTCCTTTGGCGGTCTGTTCTTTTGGAAGCAGAGAAATAAATGCTGGGCTGTCAAGTTGATTCTAAATGTCTCAGAAAACATTTTCTCACATGCAAATTCTCCATGTTCTTATGCCATTAAGTAATATTACATGAAATCACTTAAAGATTTTTAGAACTAAAAGAACCAAAACTCTAGTTGTTACTCTTTACTTGAAACAATTTGAAAACTTCTAAAAAGTAAAACAAGTGAGCTTCCTCATCTTTCAGTCTTAATGGATTAGCATTTTAGAGATTACTCTTCTAATTCACATTTTAGACCTGTATCTGAGCTAGGAAATTTCTTATATATAAATTTCATTCTATCCATGCTAAAGAAATATTGAAGAAAAATTGACCATTTATAATGAGTATTAAAATGAGATTATTCATATGCCATCATCACATAGTGATTTGCCACTATTTGCTTAAAAAGACACTTACAGAATTGAGTTGCTTCAAAAAAAAAAGTATTTTAAGCAGAATGTTTGAGACCTGCAGAGTCCTTTCTCTTGTTATCATCTTATATTGTGTATTCTCCACCTAAATGGTTTATAAACCAATATATGGTTGTCTCCACAGCATTTGTCATTTGAATGCTTACTGTCTCAGAATTAAAATATAAAAATTAAAATGAAAAATGCATTAGTACAATTACCTTTTTCTTTAGTTGATGTTTAATTTGTTACACTGGGATGTTTTGATGAAAGTTGTGTGGAGTTTTACAAGTAGGCATTATATTAGATACATGAACAGTTTATGAATAATCGCTCTCTGTTATGTAGAAATACTTTACTTTTTTGAAAAAAGAACACATTATAAACAGCCAAAAATATCATCTTTTTTTAATTTAAAAAATGTCATCTTTTTAAAAAAATAATCATAGTCATCTACTGAAAGTACATAGAAACTATTTCTTGTAAATTTTAACAGATTTTAACTGGTATAGCTATTGGTGATTAATTTATACTGCTCTCTGGTTGGAAGTTCTTTTATCCTGTGTTACAACAGTTTCATTTAAACTAAAACTGTACTATTTTTTTTTTTTTAATGAGAAAACTGCATCCAAAATCATGTCAGGAAAAGATTAGAGTATCTCTGATTTTTGCATTTAGAAAAAAAGAAATTGAGACAGGGCCTAATACTGCTTTACCAATTAAAAGATGCTTTTATATATGTTATCTTAGTTAAAGTTCATAGAACCCTTTAAAATAATAGTAGTGTTTGCCCCTTTTAGAGGAAACAGAAGCTTAGAAAGCTTGTTTGAAATGTCTAAAGATCACATAGTGTATAGAATAATTGGAGTTTCAACATTTTAAGTTCTCACTGCAGAATAAGGCTGTCAGGAAAACCTGTACATTTCTCTCAAGCAAACATTATGTATCCCACATTCTGTAATCAGAGTATAATAAAACTAGAAATTAATTTTAAAAAGCCAAAAAGACCTAGATATTTATACATATTTTTAAATAGGCTCTTCCAAATAACTACCCAGTTACCCAGTGCATAATAAATTCAATGTAATTATTCAATTCAATATATAATAAAGGTATTGTTAATAATGTTATTACAAGGTTACATAAGGATTTGAGAGTTAAACAAAACTTATTTTAAAAATATCTTAATAAAAACGTTTCACATATTAAATATACATTATTTGAGGCAGTCCAAAGTAATTCATATTAATTTGTCTTTAGATTTCTAAGTAATTATACCAATTTCCTTTTTAATGTATTTTGCATTTACATTTTTTTTATTAGACCAAGTAAGAAGCACTGAAATGTCAATCCTTTAACCAAATTATTGGTACATGTTTTTAAATTGTGACAACATCCTTCTAGTATTTGTTGTTTTTTTTTAAAGATTTATTTATTTATGCATACAAGCTGGGGTACCGGCCAGAGGCGTGGGATGGCGAGAGGGTTCACCAGAGACAGAGTGGGGAGCAGAACAGGCAGATCAGAAACACACTGCTGAGGGGAGCAGCGGGCGAGGCAGGAGAGGTCTGCCAGGCCATGTGGGAATCTCCCCGGCCGGGCGTCGAACTCGCATCTCACGCTGCCGACAGCTCCACAGCACAGCACTTAACCACTGCTCCACCAGGGAGGCCCCTAGTATTTGTATTATTAAAGATTTGTGTACCTTGCCCTTCTTTCCTTTGACCCTATATAGTAAATTACATAAAGTCCAAGAAAAATAATAGGTTGTAGATTTTAAATAATTAGTTGTGTCTCTTGGAATCTAAAATAGTGTATGTCAAATGATGCTAGGCTTAATGTGTCCTTGATCACGTTTGTTTTATGGCAGATTTATTGAGATATCATTTACATACCTCAAAATCCACCCATTTTAAGTGTACTTCTCTGTCGTTTGTTTGAGGTAAGAGTAGACACACAGGTAGTTGAAGAGAACATACAGAGCTCATTTCTCCATTTCCTTCATGGTAATGTTTTGCAGAACTTCAGTATACCATCACAGGAGGCTGACTTAATGCCTCCCACCTATCTCTCTCATTTCCCCAGTTTTTTTGTTTTCGTGTGTGTGTGTGTGTGTGTCTGAAATTCTCTGCAGGTCATATCCAGTGCCATAAGGTGCTGAACCATTCCCACTGTGGGGATTGTTCCGCTGTCCTTTTATAACCACACCCACCTCCCTCCTGGATAGTGGTGTTGAACATTTATCATGTACTTCTTTGTCATTTTGTCCTTTCTGGCAAAATACCTGTTAATGTAGTTTGTCCTTTTTTTAATTGAATTAATTGATTTTTTTATTGTTGAATTTTGAGTGTTGCTTATATATTCTATATACTAGTTCTTTGTCAGATAGGTAGTTTGCGTATATTTCCTCTGTAGCTAGTATTTTATCTCTTCACCTAGCCTTTAAAAGAGCAAAAGTATTGTATATAGTGAGGTCTGTGTTATCAGTTTCTACTTTTCTAGATCGTGACTTTGATGTCTAAGAATGTTTGTCTAGCTATAGATTCCCAGGAATTATTTCTATGTGTATTTCTAAAATTTTTTAACTTTAGGCTTGACATTTTAGTCTATGATCCATTTTGAATTAATTTTTTTAATGTATGAAGCTTAGGTCAAGGTTCTTCTAAGTCAGTTTTTTACCTTATTTGTCGTTCATCCATTCAGTCAACAAATGCTTCCTCAGTGTTTCATAGGTGTAAGTCTCTAAGTTTGGTACTGGATTTATCCATGTAACTTACGTGGAATCAAATCCTCCTCTTAATACTTACAGACAGTTTTCATTTTACACGATGCCCGAAGCTCTTGTGTATTAAAATCATGGCCTCGTTTTACACACTCCCTCAGTTATTATTTTTTTTCCACAGTAATTATTTACCAAAAGTTGCCCTGGTACTATACAAAGAAAGGACTACTTGTATTTATGTATTTTTAAATTTTTATTTCTTTTAATAAATAACCTATCATTAAGTTGAATGAACTCACAAAGGTGAGTTCCAAAATTATCATTATTTCAGTTAACATGGTTAAGTAAATACTATTTGTAACCAAGAAATATATTTAAAATACCAGTCTCAACTATTGTAACATTGATTTCAAAGATCTGAGAAACTAACATTCCATCCATAAAGTACACTGTGAATTACTAAGGTTATGAAGATATTCTAAAGATCTGTAGTAGAAACTTCTTATTAATGGACAGATTTATTTTGCGGTACTACCAAAAGGACCTTAGACATGATGGATCTTCCCATGAAATCTTGAACTCTTCCTTTTTAGAAACATGTTGGTAGTGATTAAAGATGATTGTAGTACTTAAATGCCAAAAAGAGATTATTTCTGTTATCACTGATCAATGACTTGATCTTATTTGCCAAACTGTTTTTTTTATATCGTATATCAGTCCAAGCAAAATTCACTTCTGACTTACTTTATGTATTTACTAGTGTTTTTTTTCTTCCTAGAAAAATGATATCTCTCCAAATTTCACAAATACTAAAGAATTTAGAATCAGGATAATAACTACTCAGGTATTTAAATACTTAGGTATTTAAATACAAAATAATCAGGGGTTCTCTGAATTGGAAGAACCAAAGTTAGAGTCCTCATTTAAAGGGTACTTGGGGCCTCACCGTAGAAACTACTGTTGTAAGTTACCTGCTATGGGCTAGGTTCTTAAATGTTATCCCCCCTGAATTCCATGGGAGAAGAATCATCCATTATTTTACCCCAGACTACAGGCAAATCAGACTTTGTTTTGGATTTTGAATCCAATCTTTTTTTGCATCAGAGCATATGTGCTTTCCTGAAGAACAGTAGTCTAACAGAGAAGCTGCAGCTGGGAACCACAGTGAAGGTAATAAAGGGTGAGAAGGTAAAAGGTGGGAGCCAGTGAGGAAGAAACAGATGGTAGTTGCCTTTGCCATCTGTGAACTCTGGCATGAGGTTTTGTAGTTAAGAATAAATGCTTTGAGAGAGAAAAAAAAGAATAAAAGAGCTTTGGACTCACATAGAACTGAGTTTGAATCCCAGAGTTTCCATCTGCCAGCTGTGAGAGCTCACACACAGTTGCTTATCTCTCTGACTCACCGCTCCTTGAATGTAGAATTAGAATAGTAATATCCACCTATTAGGGTGGTTGTGAGAATTAAAATGAAATTATATATATATATATATATATATATATATATATATAAACTTCAACAGCCCTTGGCACAGTTTTTAATAAATGGCAGTTTTTAGTAGAAAAACAGTATTGTTGCTTACCATTTGTATTCATAAATGTTGTAGACATAGGTTTATACACAAAAGTAGGAAACAGAGCCAGGAATTCCAAACCTTAAATCTCCACTCCCTAAAATGTTAAAGGGATTTTTTTTCCTATGTTCTTTTTTTAAAAAATTCCTTGCCCCTTAAAATAAAAATTCCTATCAAAAATGACAAGGACAGTTATTATTCTTTTGGTGTTTTCCTTGGGTTCTTAAATGTTATCCCTGTCCCTGCCTATCTAAACCATAATGCTACAAATGTATCTCCTTTGTAAGGGTCTTCAATCTGTATGACACTAAGCCCTGCGGCATTAAGTCTTAAACTGAGTCCATATCAAACTCAAACAGAGGCTTTTCAGATTCATGTGCCTGTATTCCAAAACCAGGAGATTACTGTCTACACAAGGCTTGTAAGATTAGTAATAATTGTTAGTGAATGCCCATTACCCAGATTCACTAATTTAAAATTTTTCACCATTCCTTTATCATTCCCTCTATCTAGAGACAGATTTACTGTTTTTGTGAACCATTGAGACTAGGTTGCATGAATTAATGCCTTAACACTGTATGTGTTTCCTAAAAGCAAGAATATACTCCTACATAACCACTGCACAGTTGTCAAATTCAGAAAATTTAACATTGATGTAGTATTTTTATCTACAACTCACATCTAGTTTTTTGTTGCCCCAGTAATGTCCCTTACAGTAACTTTTTCCAAACAAGACCCACTCTACATATTGCATTTAGGTGATATATTTTTCACTCTCCTTTGATCTGTGGCTTCCTTCCTTTGACTTTACATTAGTAGCATTTTGAAGTGAAAAAATCTATTTTACACACTGCATTTGGTTTCTTCCATGTCCCTCCTGATCAGATTCAGGTTTTACATTTTTGGCTGGAATACTGTATTTGATGTTGTGTCCTCGGGCGTCACATTGGAGGCACGTTATATCTATGTGTCTCTTACTTATAAATGCTAATTTTGATCACTTGATTAAATACTGTCTGATTTATTCATTTTTTTTTGGAATTAAAAAGTACATTCTTCTATATGCTCTCCAGCTGCTATTCTTATAAATAACAATCATGGTAATGAGATGGTACCCTGCATTTATTTTTATCCAGATCGTGGATCAAAACTTATTCCCAAAACCATGTTGACATGACTCAAATAATTTGATTTTAGAACATTAAAATTAAGCAGTGTAATGCCAGAAGAGCTTTTCTTGGAAGGAAAAATGCCATATATGCATAACACCTGTTTTACCATGGCTGAAATGCTGTCTGGTACAGGTAGTACAGATAATCTAGAGGTGATACTGGCTGTTTGCTTCATAAAAGTTCCTTTAGCTAAGCTGGAAGATTTGTGCATGCTTCTTGGTAAATAATCTCCAAGGACTTTGTTATATATGAAGAATGCTGTAATCGTCCTAAAATTATGTTGGTTTCTTTTTATGCCATCACGGCCGCCATGCCATGGCAGCATGGGACTTAGGAACAGAAAGTCAAGTTTGAATGTAAACTATGACAGTAAACACCAAAATATGGAATTCTATATGTATGTGAAGTTAAATGAATAAATTAGCTCTCTCAGCTGATAGAGTACATCTGTCCACAGTACCACTGAGTGTTCCAGACCACTCAGTTTGGTTACCAGTCTCTGTTGAACAGCCAGTAGTGCCCAGCTTTGAGTCTGCCTGCATCACCATGCCATATGATTTGCAAATAGTGCAGAGTTGAATGTAAATATTTTGCCCTTAAAGCAGTATGTGGTATCTCTAAGACACAGGAGCATTATGCAACTACTGTGTTAAAATGGTCAAGATTAATTAAATTGATATCCATGTTTGCGTAATTTTAGGGAAATAGAAATTCTTAAATAATATTCATTTGCCTATTTGACTGTTGCTTCTTTTAATACTTTATCTAATTTACAAAGGGATTCCAAGATGTATTTTATTTTGTGCTAATCATTCTCTGTAAAGTGAAAATTTCATTTGACTAAATCATTTAAATCTATGGTGGAGTATCAATTTTATGGCATAGACGAATAAGGAGTAAATATATCCTATTTGCCTTGACTTCTCCACCCCCACCCCTCAGGTTTTTTTCTTCTGAATGGAAGAATTTTCAACACTTAAATCACCTATGGAATCTATTGTTAGTATAAATTTTCCTTTGTAATATAAATAGTTACAAAAATTTTGTTTATTTTGCTCAGATGACAATGAAGTACAGTTACTGCTTCTGGAAACCAAGAGAAAATGTCTTTGATTTGATTTTGAAGCTGCTTACAAAGAATTTTTTAGATCCTCTGACCATGATAAACTAAACAAAATAAATCCAAATTTGGAAGAAAGGGCATGGGACATCTTGAATTGTATGAATTTACAGTAGGCCTCATTATTTTTATATTCTGTATTTGTGAAATTATCTACTCACTGAAATTCATCTGTCTCCCCCAAATCAATATACCCTGGCACTTTTATGTTCAAAAAAAGTTGTGAGGCACACACACCCAACTGGAGTGGAGCAAGGCCATGCTCTGCCTTCTTGTCTTAGCCCTCCTATTATAAACAAGTGTCCTTTTCACATCTATTTAGTTTTAAACATTTTCCATGCTTTTTATGCTTTTTGTTGGTGATTTTTCTGCTTAAATGGCCCCAAGCTTAGTGCCAAAGTGCTGTCTAGAAAGTGCAAGAAGATTGTGAGGGAGCTTTACAGATACACGACCCTGTGTGCACAGTAAGCCTCATTCAGAATTGATGAGGTCAGTGGTAGTGAACCAACAGTGTGGATTAAATAAGGTGTCTTTAAACAGAAGCCCACAGAGACTGAGATTATGTACTCATCAGTTGGCAAAAATGTGACCAGAAGTTTGCAAGACCTAATCCTGTATTTCCCCTTGTGGCTCAGTATCCACTAATTCACTGTTTACTGTGACTTTATAGAACACAATCACTGTAAATCACAAGAACTGATGGAATTTCTTTCATTTTGCATGAAGTAGAATAATTATGCTCTTAGAAGAATAAATGCTGTTTCCAAGAAATACAATTTTTCCCCTACCTATTTTTTAGTGAACAAATATCATCTATACTTTCAAAACAAAATTCATATTTACATCAAAACTAGTTATTTCAAATACAAAAACTTTTGTATTTTTTCAAAATTTGAAACTACATATTCCATGATTTCATCATGCAGCTTAATTTTTTTACCCAAATGACAGAGTACGGTGTGTTTTATAGTGTTGCATTTCAGTGTTAGAAAACCTATCAAGATTTGGTAAAACTTTAAGATTACTCTAAAGCGTTTGTATTTGGAGATTTGTTTTTGACTGGTTTGCTCTGAATGCCCATTTTCAAGAATTTGAAACCATGCAAGAACCCATGATGAAACTGAATCATACTTAACATCGCTAAAGATAATACAAGGACTTGTCTCATGCCTTGCTATTGGCACTCTCTCAAGGCTTTCTGAGTTTTAAATTTTTTTATGAAATATAACGGGGGCTTTTTTTGTTTTGGCTTGGTTTGGTCAGAACATGCATATAAAAGAACTGCATTTATGGGGAAAAAAATCAAGGATGAAATATCAAATAACTAAAGCTTATGAAGAGTGTGTCTAAGCTCTACAAAAGCAATCATCAGCATGAACAGATGAGTTTCTTCAGCAGGCAGAACATCAGCACAACTGAAGCATCATTAAATAAGTTTTGCCAGTGTGCTTGTTATTTCCACTTTAGGAAAATACGATTTTGTCAAAATAAACTGATAGCTAGCATTTTATTGATTAGTAGCTTTGGAATAGACTTTATGTGCATTATCTCATTTAATACAACAGGATTTTGAGCCTAAGGTATTATCATTGTCTTTTCACATTACATATGAAGAAACTGAAACTTAGAGTAGTCAAGCAAATCCCCCATGGTCCTGTAGGTAATAACCTGGAGAGCCCAGATTTAAGCGCAAGTCCGTCTGATTTCATAGTCCACAGCACTGTGCTTTATGGCCTGGGAACTGACGTCACAGCTTCCGCAGTGGATGTCATGTTCTGAGAGTTTTATCAGTTTTCTGACAGTTACCCCTACATTTCACCTCCCTGTTACCCCTAGGGAAGATTGGGAGTGGTGAGGGAATGTTAGGAGACCCTTGCTTACTCCAAAGGATAAGCTTAGAGCAGTAATCTTCCTCAAGTGATTTATCATACTTGTTCCTTACCCACTATCAGTAACTGCTTCAAAGGGAAAAGGAAGTCTCCAAAGAGCCATTTACACTATTATTTAGCTGTAAAAATGAGGTATAATCTTGTAGTTGTCTTTGTCTGAATTATGTGTACCTGAGCTTCAGCCCTCCACCCTCCTCATCAAGTTTGGATTCTTTTTTTTTTTTTAAGAACCAGCTGTTGGCATTCCCTCTTTCTGCCTTCTGGATGCTTTTTGAATCACATTAGCCAGTGCTCTCAATTTAAGTGATCCCTATTAAAGTGTGGAGCCAGGGAAATCACCCTGATTCCGTGTTCCCTAGCAACCTCCCCGAGAGTAACAACAGATGCCTAACCATATGCCACTGGAAAGATGCTGTAGTGAAAATACACAGAAATTGATATTAAATGCCTTACATCTCAAGACTTCGAATACCATGGTTACCGTGTTTGACTCTACCTTCAAGTGGCACAAAAGCAAAGGAGAAGAATTTAATATCTAAATGACAACAGTTATGCAAGATGAGCTAAGTAATCAATGTGATCTCTGGGTATTTTCTTGCTAAGTTTAACAGAATTAGCCATGTGAAAATAAAATGCCTTTCTTTCTGATTGTAAGTCTTAAAATGTTATACTTTGGTCAAAACTTGTACTTATAATATGACATGACACATTTAAACATTAATCAAATGTAAAACTCCTTATAATTTTTTATTTTCTGTATTATTTTTTTCTGTTTTAGTCATTTTTGTTCTCTGTAATTTTGCCTTTCCCAGAATGTCATATAGTTGGAGTCATACAATATGTGGCCTTTTCAGATTGGCTGCTTTTTTCTTAGTAATGTGCATTAAAAGTTTCTCTATGTCTTTATAGCGCATTTCTTTTTATAACTAAAATCTATTGTATGGTTGTACCACAGTTCGACTATAGCTTAGTTCACTACTGAAGAAAATGTTGGTTATTTACAAATATTAATAATTATCACTAAAGCTACTGCAAAACATGCATGTAGGTTTTTAAGTATTTAGGTAAATACCAGGGAGCACAAATGCTGGATAATATGACAAACGTGTGTTTGTTTTGTAGGAGGAAACTCCCCAACTGTCATAAAAAGTGACTGTCATTTTGCATCCTTACAACCTTGCCAGCATTTGGTGTTGTCAGAGTTTGGGATTTCAGTCGTGTTGATAGACGTGTGGAGTATGTCATTGTAGTTTGGGATTCTCTAAGGACCTGATGTACAGCACCTTATCGTGTTCTTATTTGCCATCCATATATCCTTCTGGTGAGGTGTCTCTTCAGATCACCTGAATATTTTTTTAAGTCGGTTGTTTGCTTATTGTTAAATTTTCAGAATTCTTTATATATTTTAGCTAATAGTCCTTCATCAGATAAGTGTTTTTAAAAAATTCTCACCACTTATGACTTGATTTCCCCTTCTCTTAATACTCTATGACAAGAAATAGTAACATAATTTATTATAGTTTAGCCACTAGTATAGGAACATACCATTAATTAGTTTGTGTTACAGGAAGAAAAGGTTATCTTCTGTGGCTTCTTTGCAAAAACAAGTTTCCCATATTTAGCATTCATTAATATGTCCCTTTTTGTGCCCTCTGCCCCTTTATAACTGAAGTTGCTGGGATCCAAGCAGTCCATTTTCAGGAGGAAGAGTTCAAAGTTATTTGGACTGTTTTGAAAAAAAGTGATCTGTTACATTCACCATTATCCAAACAACAGCCAGTAACTCAGTAAATACATATGAATCATGCTTTTTTAAATTAAAAAAAAAATCTTGGATTCTTTGAAATTCTGTTTAGCTTTCAATTTATTTCTGATAATTTTCACATTTCTGGTAACAGTGGTTTGTTTTTTACTTTTGTTTTTGTTAGCCCTTATTGTAAATAGCACATTAAAACAAAATCAGACTGAAAATTAGGTCATGCTGTGAAATTTAATGTTTTAGCAGCTTTTCACCACTTTTTAAATACACGCGCATTAGTAGTCAACCTGGGTTTATAAAATAAGAATATTATGTTTGTAAATCAAAGTAATTATTTGTATTAGTTTACAATTCTGACATAAATAAATTCAAATTCTGAATTTATTTTCAGGAAAAGTTACGTATTTAAAATCAAGATCAAATAAGACTTCTAGGTCAATTATTTTCTAAATATTTGTATATGAAGAAGTCCAATGTTTGTAACAGACAGATGTAGACCTGTTCTGGTTGTGGGGCAAATGGAGGTGGAAGAGACCAGAGCACACCTCTCTCTGCCTTTTCCCAGGTACCTCTGTGCGGTCCATAGGGTTGTATGAAGAATTGGAAAATTACTCTAAATATGTCTCTTATTCAAAGCAACAACAAAACCAATAGTCATTACTGAGCTATTTTTCATGGAGTTCTAGGTGTCTAATTTATAAGGTTTCCGAATTAGACTTCAGGGCCTATGTTACATTTTATTACAGTCTACAACATAAGTGTAGACTGGCAAGAATTAAACTAAAAGCCTGTTTAACAGCTGTTATGCATCTGGGAGTGTGGTTAAAAGGGTCTAGCTTAGCTTAGCCTGAGTTGTGATAAAAACCAGGGTCTAGAGGCCTTTTAACTGAAGTCTTGTGCTCTGGTCAGAGCTGTATTTAATACTGGCCCAGAAGTCCACATAATTATAATTTGTAAGAGTCTTTAGGACATCGGTAACTTTTAAATCTTTACCATGTGAAAAACGATTATGTCACCTATGGATTCTAAAAGTAGCTAGCACACTGGAATAAAGGTGATGAGCAAACTAATTAATTCTGAAACCTTGTCCAAGTTTTGTACTTAGGATGTTCCAGCTATTCTGTGTCATGCATTGCTCCTTTTAATATGCTTCAAAGAGGAATTTTAATTCTGTAAATGAATGCTTCTTGAGAGATTTGTTGTACCACTGGGAAAGATGGCTTGCTTTATTAATGTAACCTTATTGCTTTCTGGCTTTCTCCCAGGCTTGCAGATGGGTCAGGGGCTGTGGAGAGTGGCCAGAAACCAGCAGCTACAGCAAGAAGGTTATAGTGAGCAAGGCTACCTCAGCAGAGAGCAGGGCCGGAGAATGGCTGCCAGCAACATTTCCCACAGCAGTCAGCGCAAACAAGTCCAAGGAGGCATTGATATATACCATCTTTTAAAGGCAAGGAAGTCTAAAGAACAGGAAGGATTCATTAATTTAGAAATGTTGCCTCCTGAGCTAAGCTTTACCATCTTGTCCTACCTGAATGCAACTGACCTCTGCTTAGCTTCGTGTGTTTGGCAGGACCTCGCTAATGATGAGCTTCTCTGGCAAGGGTAAGTTCAGCCTGTCAACATGGTTCGGTATCTCTTAATTATAATAGATTTACTTGTGCTTTGAAATGTTTCTTTTTAACTTGGGCTTATATTTTGAATTGCTTTGTATAAAACCCTAGAAAAATAAAGATAATTAGCACAGTCAAATTTGATGTTAGGAAAAAGACAGTGCAAAAGAGTATGGATCACTAAGAGGAGAGCTTGCCAGTCAGGATGTACCTGTTTGGGGCCTCCATGGTGGCCTGGGGATTAAGTCTCAGTGTTACCACCTCTGTAGCCTGAGTTCGATCCCCACCAGGAGCTGACCCACATGGCGCAGCAGACCTCCTGCCTCGCCCGCTGCGCCCCTCAGCAGTGTATTTCAGTACATCCACCTGTCCTGCTTCCCATTCTGTCTCTGGTGAAACCTCTCACTCCTGCTCACCCCCTGCACCTCTGGCCTATATACCCAGTATATAGGGTATACCCAGTTCTATGCCAAAAAAAAAAAAAAAAAGTATATTATAAATTGTTAGTTTATTCTGAAAATACAAGTTATGAAGTGAGAATTTTTGATTCCAACTGTAAAGTATCTACATCCCTGGCGTGCCTTATACGTCCCATTTGAAATGGGAATTTTAAAAAATCAGTAAATATTCTCCAAATCTCATTGTTTTCATTGGTTACAAATAGAGTGTGTCTCTGTGTTTACTTATTTACATATTTAGCTATTTTTTAACATCAGAGGAAGTGTAAATACTTTCAAACTGATTCATTCTTTATAATAATTGTTTTTCTGCATGTTCATATTTATGGAAAACTTGATTTGTATTTTTGTATTCAAACTTAGAAAAGTTTATTTCTAGGCTTATTGGAACCCATTTAGGATGTAATCTTCACTAGAGATTTAAGTCTAGATTGTTCATTTCTGAAAGAAATGCTTCCTTTACTGTTTACCATGTAATTATGCCTATTTTTATGACACTTGGATTTTTTTTCATAGCTTCTATTTTAAATTAAAGAATCATTTTTATTTTAACTTTGGATATGTTGATTATTAATGTAGAGAGGTTCTGTTAGTTTCGCATAAATTAGAAATAAAAGTTAAATGCTGAAGAGGCTGCTAAAATACTGGTAATTTTCTACACAAGTTATTAAACTTGCTGTTTCAGAGTCAATTATTTCATTTGGTTGGTAAAAATAATGCAAGAATATAAATTAACTATTAAGATGTTCTCACATTAAATTATTTTCCCATATCCTTATGATTTTTGATGTTATAGACTGAGAAAGTAATTTTTTCTTGTTTTTCTATACATTGTGTATGTGTGAGAAGAAGAGAAGTTTGAGGCAAAAATCAATAATGAATGACAGAAAGTGAAACTATTGTAATGTTTGTAAATAGTTGTTTTTGAACACACAAAAATCAAGTAATTTCAAAACATGTTATTAAAAGAATATCAAAATATAATTTCACTATTTGCCATGACTGGAGTAATGCATTTATATTTAATGATCTCTGACATATATGCTGAATTTCTAGATTTTATAATAAGATAGAGCTTTAACTTTCAAGTAATAACCGATAGCTAACACCTCTGTACAGAGTTCAAAACAACTATCCCAATCTATAAAAATAGCATGTTTTAACATATAAACTGACAGCATTTTAGATTTTATGGAACTTTTTAAACAATCCTATATTGCTGGGAGAATGAAGAACCAGTGTCTTGAAACAGTATCTTAAAAATCGCTGTGCTTCATATCACAGTTTTTGATGTATGTATTGAAGTTATAAAGTTATAACTGTTTTTGTGTTTAATTTGCCTCTTGTTTAAATATATTTGTTGTTTAAATATGCATTATTTAACAAAAACAAAGTTCTTCTGCCCAGCAATCTCCCCTCTTCCCACTCAGTTTTATTTCACATTAGCACTCAGAGGTTAATTAATAGATCCTGATTCACTTCTTGGTGCAGATTGCACACTCAGAAATAAGACTCCTTGGGTTCAAATCCTGTCTCTCCACAAGTTAGCTGTGTGACCTCGGGCAACTCTTTGTTATGTCTACATTTCTTTCTCTGTATGGCCAACATAGAATTGTTGTAAAGATTAAGCAAGTTAATCCTACTAAAGGTTTTAATTAGTGTCTTGCATTTAGTAAACAATTGGTAAATGTTGCTATTATTATTAATAATTTATATTTAACTTCAGATAGCATTTGCAAATACTATTCATCTTTGTAACATGCATTTATTAAGTGCTATCAAAATTGCTAAATTGTGAAATGGTCTGTAATGCTCTAAGTAAAAAGCAAGTACAGAATTTTTAAAAATTGTATGTTAGAGCTATAAGATCCAATTTTATTATTTCATTTTACTTTTAAACGTGTATGCATGTTTGACTTAGGAAGTTAAATGTAATTTTTTTTTGGTCTGATTTTTCGTTTACAGCTTGTGTAAATCCACTTGGGGTCACTGTTCCATATACAATAAGAACCCACCTCTAGGATTTTCTTTTAGAAAATTGTATATGCAGCTGGATGAAGGCAGCCTCACCTTTAATGCTAATCCAGATGAGGTAAGTGAAGAACTTGAGTGTTTGTAACAGTTTATTTTATTACTCTCAGACTTTATTACTCTCTCACTGCACCTTTCTAATTTATAAACTTGTAAGTAATAACAGGTCACTGAACATGCCTTTTCAATCACTATGAACCCAGGGTTTGAAGTTATTGTATATGACAGGGTCATTCCTCTTTACCTTACCATATGACAGTGTGACCTTTTACCTGCTCACTTTGAACGTATGCCAGTTTCCATGACGTTTGCACTTAATTGAGATATATGCACTCCATCTAAGCAGCAAGCGCGAAATATGTTCATCAAATTTTATCTGCAGTATCTTTTTCCTGTTCTGTTGTTTCTACTTAATAAGGATGCTACTTTTGTCAGAGATTATCATAACCGACCATGTTCTAATTTGCAATACATCAAAATATCCTTAAATATTGCTTATAATAATCTAATTCCTTGTTGACACAGAAACTGCTTATATAAATTGATTCTGGATAGTTTACGTTCTATGGAAAAAAATTAACTGGCCAACTTTTAATTTTGTTGTAGAGATATTAAAGACTATTTAAACTATGCAAAATATTTTTTAGAATTGGACTTGTGGTGAACCAGATATAAATATTTAAATTAAGGTATTTCTTTTCTCCTTTAACCAGTGAATAGAAGGATGATACTTTTAATGAAAGTTAAGTGATTTATAACACAAAGTTTAGTTATGTATTTAAAGCCAACATAATATTAACTACTGGAATTTAACAATCATTTTTAGAAGGCAAATGAATGGATATGATAAATTTAAGTTTTGTAACTTGACCCTTTATTAAAAATTTTTTCTGATGATTTTTATCATAAAATACATTTGTTTTTATCTTAATTTGGGTCAAATCCAAGTTCTCTTCATTCTAAATAAATAGCAACAGCAAGGATGCCCCCCTTTTGACTTTGCACTATGGCATAAGTGCTCTGTGTGAGAGATTTTGCTCCATTTAGTATGCAAAGAGTGACATGGTTTCAGACTTAGGGATTCTTGTTTATTGGACTCAGACATTTCTTGTTGCTAATTAAAATGGTTCATGTAACAAACTTGATAATGAGGTATATATTTTGCATTAATCTCTTGGATTAGTTGAATGGTTATTACTAGAGAAAAGCTGAGGCAGAATAGTTCAATGTTTTGCTCTAGATACATTCAGAATCAGGAAAGACAGTCTTGTTACAAGCCCCAGTCTTATCATACCCAGTTTATCAAGGCACGCTGGCCTCTGTCATGAATTATACTACTATTGAGTAAAATTGTCATCTTCAATTCATATCACTTGCAAATGTTACATTCTAAGGAGAATGTTACTTGGTAAGTACTGAGTTGTAGGTTTACAAAGTCAGAAAAGTTGGATGTAACTGCTGATACTGATTATGGTAAGTAATCATTCCTTTCTAAAGAAGTATCTTTTTTTTATTTATAAAGTCATCCATTTTATGCAAAGATGAATCTGTAGATAGGCCCTCATATACTAGAATATGGTATTGGTAGTTTTAAATAGCTAAAGTGAAAGCTGGATGTCAAAATATGTTTCCATCTTTGCAACCACATATATCAGACTATAGCGTTCTTGTTAGTACCGCCTCTAGTGTTGGGGGGGCAGAGAACAGAGGTAAAATTAAAGTCCTCTTTTTTTAATCTGACAGATTTTTTTTTAATTTCAAATCAAATGTTTGCTAAGAGAGGAGATTGGAGTTATTAATCAAAATAATATTTTTAGATCTTCAGATTTTCTTATCCATCCTACCTCCAATTATTATTGAGAGTTGGCTGTATTTTCTTTTTCTTCATTCCCTGGCCTGATTTAAGAGACAAGCTGGAGCATTCCAGAAGCATTGAACTCACCATTCTGGAAAGGCCATATAGCGCTAAGGGGCCTAGAGCTGAACCATTCCAGGTGATTTGTGGCTCCAGAATTCTGCTTCTGTGCTTTTATGAACATTAGTGACTTAGCAGGTGTCACCTAATAGCAAAGTACAAGTCTACCTTTACCGTAATTCACTTAGGATATAAGTAGGCAAAGGAAGACACTGAAGTACACTGTAGGTACAGAGAAATGAGGGAAAGTATTTTAATGACTGTGTTCTAGACTTTCTTTTAATGACTAGTAATAGACTAATATAGTCAATTACAAATAATGTCGGTTTGGTTAATTTCTTATTCAAGTCAAACCTTCAAACTTAAAATAATACGTGAGAGGATAAATAATTATTTATCCTAAGAGTTGTCTTTATTTAGAACTTAGCTGTGTGAGCCATACTTTGAACAGGTCTTAGAATGATTTTTGCCAAGTTTTTTAAATAAATTTAGAAGTCAGGAAGTATTTTTTGGATTGGGTTGTTTTTTTTTTTTTTTTCTTACTCAGTGGAGCACTGTCACCAGATATGTTATTTTGGTTTCATCTAAGCCTGGGAAGTAAATTTGTTTTGATGGTATGTTTAAATGTAAGTGGTGTTTATTGTTAAGTACTTGAGATAAGATGTATAGAATGTTCAGTATTGTAAAAAAGTCTACTTTTCCATAATTTCTAGTTCTGTACTTAACATTTTGATAGCAAAGCATCACTAAAATATTATAAAAATAAGAATACTTGCAGCCACAGGGAACAAGATTCTCCAAAGGACATCGTGCCTATCACGGACATGGGTAACCAAACTCCACAGCAACTGCTGCAGTGGCTCATGGGGTGGGGGAGAACATCCGCACTCTGTGGTACGATGATCTGGCACGCTGTTGTTATCTGCATGAAGCTGTGATCTCAGCTGTGTGTAAAGCCTTGATCTTGTGCATGAGCTTGTGTACTTCGTGGCAGGTGACCACATTCTAGTAGAGGAATGTGCTACGACTGTTGACATTAGGCTGTATCTCCTCTGCATGTACAGTTACGTGTGTTGGTTTTATTCCACTAGTAGTATTATGATGAACTAATTTTACTTAGCAGCCAGTAAACTGTATCCCTTGTGCTCCATTTGGTATCAAATGTTTTCTTGATAGAGTTATTTTTACATTTAGAGTCTGATAAATTGGTAGTGAATTTGGGTTAACTTTCATATGTTTAATTTGTCTGTGTAAATGTATTTGTTAAAAGTATTTTTATTAATGTGCTCTTTGGGATCAGGTAAAAAGTCTTTTTCTTAAATGATATAAGCACATTTCCTGCGTTCATAGAGAAAGACATGTTGGGTTGAATTTTGGGCACTTTTTTAGGTTAACCTGGTATAAAATGTATTTTGTGAAACGCTTTAAGTATGATCTCTGCTCATGCTTTAGATGGAAATATATAAGCAAGGTATTTTCAGGATGACATTCTCTTGTTGAACTAGTTAAAATATAAACCAGGATATTTGTAGGAGTTCTGTGTTCTAGAAAGTATCTCAGGAGTTTATACTCAATTCTCCTAAGTATCTGATCCAGTCTTCCTGACTTTTTGCTCCCATATACAGAAGCAAAATGTTCATTACTGTTACTTCATAGCATGGTAACAGCAATGAAAAATTACTTTTGCCTTTATTCCTAGAGGTAGAAACACTGATTGGTGCCATCAGAGTGCAGAGCTAAACGTTTCCCAACTATATTCTTTGGAATGATTTATTCCATAGGATAACAGACATAGTGATTTATTTCACCATAATAGGTTACGATGGGCTGATTTACAGATTAATTTCTCAGAGCCTTTAATACTTTGATGCACATCATGAATATCAAAGAGAAGGATGTGGTTCTGTGCTTTATCTAAGTTTATTGACATGTTGTCCTTTTGGGGAAGGCGAAGTAACTCTAGAGATCATAGTCTGGGATATGCGAGTATCGTTTATCTGTAATATAACTGTGTGTGAATAAATGGACAGACACGAGATTGAATGATTGTAATACCCTGTCTTTCATCAACAGTTTTGTAATATTTGCCTGTAATCTTCTGTCTTCGTGAAAGTCTATGGATCTGTAATTATTTCTTCTCTTTCTTTGGTCTGATAGGATTAGTAAAAAAAGAATAAAACTGATAGTTGAGCTTTGACAGATTGAGAGATTTAGCCATGTTCTAGATTTTGATTGTCACCTAATATATTAAGGAAAAGTGTTTGGAAAATAAGGGTAGGGTAACAAACCTGATAGCAATAGAGAACTCCAAAACTTGCCGGTAGATATCGGTATAAGTATCCTTGTCAAATAATTTAGAACAGATACCCATATTCCATCCTTGGAATCTCATTCTCTACGCTAACACTTTAAATCTTAGCAAGACAGGGTTATTCCCAGTGAAGCCTGGCAGGCTACTAAGATGATTTTTAGTTTGGAAATGTACTGCCTTTTGATATTTTATCCTTAGTTCTATAGACTTGGAAATTTGACTTTATCTCCCTACCAAATCAGTTACATAAGGAAAAAGTTAATTGTCAATAGTAGAGGCTAAGCCAGGTTGACAGTAAGACATGTATACTTAAGCAATGCCTTATAGCAGAAAAAGAAAAAGATAACTAAATCCAAAATTCATCACTTATGTTGTAAGCTCAGCTGGATCTAGGAATAACACTGCTGCTCCACTCAGTTTTATGATCTGCTTCCTGTACTGCCCACTTTTCCCTGCCAGTTAGAGACTCAGAGCTGGGTGTTCCCAAGCCATCTGAGTGATACAGTGATCTCCACATGGGCCCTTGTGTGCTGGCTTTATCCTTTCTTGATAACAAGATGACTCAAGATATCATATTATCTTGTGAAAGTTGATATCACATTGTCCTCAGCACAAAGAAAGGAGGCAAAGAAACCCTTCCCTCAAATTCTTCATACTCGTTAGAAGGAAAAAAAAATAATTCCTTCCTTTCTGCTCATACTAATTGAACAGGACAGAATCACGTGAACACCCCTAGACCAAGAGAGCAGACAGGATTACATGCCAGGCTTTGACGTGCCTTGATTTAGCAGCCTCAGCTGAGATGCTGGGATTATGAAAAGGGTGAAACTTCTGCAGCAGTTTTTACTGGTGAACCATTTACAAAATTTGTGATTCCCTCTTCCTTATTTCTGGGCTCTGCTAGTTTAGAGAGGCCTTAATACCCAAAAGAAGAATATTGCACCAGACACACATTTCAGATTGATTGCAGAGACCAGTTTTTTTGACACTTCATAGCTCCTCCCATCACCGAGTAAACAGGAGAAAAAAAGATTATGAAGATAGGTAGTTATGCTGTGGTTGAGATGAGTAAGCCCAGTTACCAGAAGGAAATAGTTACTACGATTCAGTGGGGAAAAACAAAAAGATATAGGTAAAAGTCAGGAGATGTCTTAGAGTTCTTTCTAATACTCTATATTTTATGTTAAAAGTAACTTTAAAAAAAAAAATCACAGTTGGGGCCTCTCTGGTGGTGCAGAGTTAAAGTCTCAGTGGTATCAAGCTATCATCAGCAACTGCGGCATGAGTTAGATCCCCAGCAAGGGAGCTGGTCCACACCTGGTGCAGCAGACCCCCCTGCCTTGCCCATTACCCCCCTCAGCAGTGTATTTCAGTGGGTCTGCCTGTTCTGCTCCCCACTCCGTCTCTGATGAATCCTCTCACCCCCCACACCTCTGGCCTACACCCCAGTCTTTTATGCGTAAATAAATCTTAAAAAAATTTCAGTGATGCTGGATGGTCAGGTTTTAAATCCTGTCACTTCGACGACTCAGCCATTTGGAGAGACTGACTCCATTCCCAGCTTCCAGAGTTGGATGTCGATTGTTTCAAGCTAGTCATGTTAATTCCATTCCCTTTGGATCAGTGGCGTCCATGCAATCCAGTTCTGACCTATGAAATTGGAGGAGAGTGATTTCTTAGGTTTTGAGTAGAGGTAAAGGGATGTAACACTGTGTGTGTGTGTGTACACGCACATGCACGCACGGACACACACTCGCACACGTACACACATGTGCAAGTGTGCACTTCTGGTTATTGACATATGAGGATGTAATGGCAGAAGTACCTGCATCCATCTTGCAACCGTGAGAGTTATTAGCAACACACCGAGAATGGCACATCATAAAGAAAGAATTGGGTCTGTGATGCCAGGTGTAAGCCAAGTAGTCCTGGGGCCATATTAGTTTGGAACAAGGTAATAAATCTTCTGTTTACTTTTTTTGAATTGGGGTTCGTCTTGTTTGCAATCAAAAACATGATTATCGTTATTTTTGTTATGATTGTTATTATTACCCAAACTCAGTTTATAATAATACTGAACATAAGTTATTTTTATAAAAGTAAGCATTGTTAATTTAATTAATTTTATTCCCAGATTTGCCAGTGAGAATTTAATCAGAGCCAAGTGTAGATCTAGGATTTTGGACCAGAGGAAAGAGTAAGGTTAGAGTATTTTAATTAGGACATTTTAGTACCACAATATCCATATAACCAAAGCCAAATTGAAAAATGGGAAATGCTACCATGAACAAGATGTTTTGTCTTTGAATTGTTACCAATATAAATAAATAGACCTAGAGACTTTGCAGTTTTGTCATATTTCAAGTACATTTCACAGAAAAATGTGTTTGCCTTTATTTTCTTACATACACTATCTGATCACCTTGACACACCAAATGTGTCTTTATCTTATGTGACCACAGTTTCGTATAGCCTGACATCACTCTGCTTACTATCTCTCTGCTTACTATATGACTTTGATCTTGAGCAAATTATTTAACCTCTCTATGCGTCACTCTCTCCATTTAAAATGGGTACAATAATGGTGTACAATGGTGGTGGTGTAAAGATTAAGTGAAATAATGTTAAATGCATGGTACCTCTAAGTACTCACCAACATGTAACTGTAGTTGAACTTCCAGTTCAACTACAACAGCCTATGCTCCTTAGAGCCAGGCACCACTCTATGCTTTGGGGTTCTTCCTTTCCTGGGATTGTTGGATTCTGGTAGGTAAAACTTGTTCTTCATGAAGTATGTATTAGTCATACCAACATTTCCTAGTTTAGCCTTTAATTTTATTTCCTTGTATCTGATGAGCAGTCTCTTCCATACACAGTAACGTTTTGCTTCAATGGTACTGTTTAGTTTAACCTTTTTAAGGACATGTTAAGTAATAATTAGGGTTCCAAAATTATGTTCAAATTAAAACATGTGTCTTGGTTGAAATGATAGTATTTTACTACACGAGTAAGTATATACACATGCTGGCCATGAAACTACCATTTAAATCCCAACTTGCTTCTCTGCTTGTCTATCATCAAGATTTTAGGGGTGTCCTAGTGCTTGTTTTTAAATTGTGAAAGCTAATAAAATATTATCTATAAGTGTACCTAGAGTCATATGGTAAAGTATAATTTGTATTTGTCAAAGTAAAGTTAGTTATATAATGTATAAAATATACATTAAATATGTAGATATACACATATTTGTGTTTTTTTATAAAACAAGATTCTAAATTAACATTAGCGTTCAAATGTGTTGTGTTCTCATTAGTTTGAATTATTAATCATACCTTAATCTAATGATTAAATAATCTAATTATCTTCTTATTTTGATTAGGATGCTTTCTAACTTATAGACAGATTAACATAAAAGGGCTTTCCCAAAAAGCTTATACCTCATCTAGCAACTTTTGTCATTAGTAATTGCAGAAATGATTGTTATGTTAAATTACTAGTAATTGTTTATCACTTAGGGAATATCTGCATATTACTGACCTCTGTCAGTAAGGTACTGTCACACAGTAAAACACAGTGTATTTTAGGAAGGGGGACTTGAGAACTCACAGTATGATTTCTGTTTGAGTCGCTTAGCACTAACTGATAGGGACTTTTTATTGTTAATTAAAACTTTAAACAGTGAGATTAATGTGCCTTTGTCTGTTATCATTACTTTCTCTCTTAGGAAGAAAGGAAGAGGATCTGTCCTATACCTTTCCTCCATTTTGCCTGAATTCCTCTAGAGGAGCTTTTCCATTTTCCTTTTGGTATTTATTCTTTTTTTTAAATCTTCCTCCTCTATGTGAACTTTCCCGTTGACATCTTCCAGCTACAAATAATTTAGGGTATGTGTGTGACTGTTTTTAGCAATCCCTCTGTATTGTGTACTTTTAATATATCATAAGTCCTCCATAAATTGTTCTTAGAAGCAGAAGTCCTTGCCAACTCAAACAAGGTTTATAAATAAGCAGATTTCATTTCATATCCCATACTCAAAACGGAACAATATGACTCTTCGCTGTCCTCCAGATGAAATGCCATATTCTAACCATCTCCAGTAACTAAGTGTACCAGGGAGACTTGGCTTAGGGATATCAGCGCTTTCTCTCCACTACCGTCACTGCCCCCCCATAAACACGAACACTGTGTACTCGCCACCTCCTAGGGAAGAGACACGACTGAAGTCTGCAGATCAGCTTTCAAATTGGCACCACAATAATCTTCACATTTCTTTCCCAATTTTCACTAGTCCATTCCTCTGAGTTGTAAGGAAGAGAGCCTCCTAGAGCTGAGATATGAGCACATCAATCAGAAGGAATTATTACTTATATCTATTATAAAATAATCTAAAATAATCTTTCTGCATAGGATAACTCTTCAAACCTGGACATAGTTTTTATGTTAGTGTTTCAGTCTAGTGACTGATAGGAATAACAATTTATTATTTATGAGCAGTTCAGATAACTGAATAAAAGCAACGTGGAACATTTCGGAAGTGCACTGCAGGTCAGCGTTCATTCAGCATGGCAGCTGACAGAGGGAACAAACTTCGCAAAGCGTGATGGGTAGGATGATGTGAAATGACAAGCTAAAAATCTAGATATTCCACCTTAAACTTGCCCATCGAGTATTCTGCATGTGTTTTGCTACAGCTAGAAAACAAGGTGTTGACTTTATTTGCAAAGTACATATCCCCAGATGAATTTCACCTATGCATGCTCTGTGTAGGTTTTTTTTTCCTGTAACTATAGAGCATATGTTCTTTAATGAAATAAGGAGAGTGAGAACTGCTGGGCTAAGCAAAAATGAGTAGATTTTACACTCTCCTTAGTAACTGCAAGCAGTTTCAGAGCAGTCACTTCAACACAAAGTCTGGGCTGTCTTTTTCAAACAGGACAATGGAGATACTCCCATCTGACCTCTAGGGGGCTGCCCTCACCGTACTAACTCTTTTTTACTATCTAGAGAGTAACGTTTCCTGACACATAATGGATCAGCTAATCTTTAAATTATTTGTAGTGTCGACATGTTGCATCTCACCATGGTTTGAAGAATTGTCCTCTTTCAACGACACTGTATAATTGCTTTGTATACCCTTTTCTTTCACTTCCAAAGAAGAGCCTCTGGGACATTCTTCTGCCATTTTCATTAACTCCTCCATCACTGATTCTCACTCACAATCCTTAATCTGAGTCATCAACCCTCATTTATTTTTCTTTACATCTTACTATATTACTGTGCCTTTTAGTATATAAGTCATCATCTGAAATGCAGCGTGTCTAAGACCAAACGCATCACTGTTTCCTTCACATCAACTCTGTCTATACCGTGTTGCTTACAGTCAGGTCCTCCTTCATCTAAGCCAGGAGCATCAACGATCTGTATTTTTCATTTTTCATTATCCCTTGATTCACTAGTCAATATTTTGACAAGTGTTGCCATTCCAATTATGAAATATGTAGCATATGGATTTTAGAACAGATAATTTCCTTTGCATATCAGTTGCTTTTCCATGTTCACGCCTGGACAGTTGTAGTAACCTCCTGCCTACTTTCCCTTCCATTAGTTCTCTTCACATTACTGTCAGATTTACATTGCAGGCTCACTTCACATTAAAAAGCCCTCAGATGCTTCCAGTTACATGTAAGTTGAAATTTAGCACTATTTCCATTGCAGTCAAGTTCTAGACTTCTTTTCAAGCCCAAAATAATTCTCCCTTTTTCCTGAAGGAAGTTTGATATTTAAAAATTTAATAAAGCTTTTGCTCAAGTAATAAACTTAATATTTTCTGAAATATCCCTCATTCTAAGCTATCTAAATACCTACTGTTAATTTAAATAATCCAGAAAGCTATCCAAATATTCTGTCTCACAGTGATTCTTCCTTTTGCTGAAATACTGAATGCTTATTTTTCATATCCCTTCATTTAGACTTTGTTTTACTGTCTTGTATCACTGATTTGTTACGTACATGTATTCTAGTTATTTGTGTACCTGTCTTATTTTCCAAGATAAACTAAATTTTCTTAAGAGTAAAACTTTGCTTTATACTTATGTGTCTGTCACTGAATGCCTTATAATATAATACCTTGTATTATACTTTAAATGAAGATATTTTATTTTTGATTCAGTATTTTAGAAATGCTTTTAAAATAGTGTGTACATACCTATCCGTATATACACACAGACTTACATACGTCTATTTTACCAACTAGGCAAATGGACATTTTCGTAATAGGTATCTTTTATGTGCCCCACTGTAACTTTTCTTTAAAAGTTTTTCAAAATCCGTCATTGCCCATCGCTCCCTTTCAGCTGACAAGAACTTATTACCTTTATGTATGGAGTCAACTCATTTTAAGTCTGACCTCATCATGATTTATCTCAAGGTGATATGACGGAACTGTCTCAGGATTATCCGCAGGTGGAGACCAAGGAGCAACACTATAGTTGTTACGATTCCATAATTTTAAAAGTTGACAGAGTAACTTTGCATCATTGAGTTAAAATTTATATAAATTAAGCAAAATAGTAATAAATTGGAGGCATAAGCTTGCTTTGAACTGTTAAAACAAAACAAAACACCTTGAATCAGGCCAAGGACAGCAGTGAGCACGGAGCTGAGCGGCAAACTGTCGCCTTCCTGGTGGCGCGCTGGCCACTCCTGCCCCACCCAGGCTCGCCCTACTCGGGCATCTAGAATAAGGATTCCTGACCTGCCGTCTGTGGGTGGGTTTCAGACCTTTGATTCCTATTTTAAAATAAGTGTGTTAAAAATTGTGTATGTGCATTCTTCTGGGAAGAAGTTCTGTCGCTTTCATCAGCTTAAGATCCTCACCACAGCTACATACAGTGCCCATTTTGACTTGTGACAGCCTTTCCAATGCCTAAAAGGCTCATCTTTTCTTCTTTTCTAAGTATCTTCTTCTTTGGGCTGAATATCCCTATATTCCTCATCTCTTCCTAAAATAACCAGAATTCTAGATTCTTCAGCAGTCTGATCAGCTCCTGATTTCCTTTATCCAGATAGTTCTAGCTTGTCAATGTGCCATATAAAATGTAACATCCAAAACTGGACTGTATTATTCTGAATCATGTAGATAGTAGTGAGCTTCAGCCTTTCTTTTTCTGGAAACTATGTTAATATATACATGATTTCCTTTGTGTGGGACTCCCCTGCCACCTACCCTCCCCCTTACACACTCTCTCTCTCTCTCTCTCTGCTAGTCCTGATTAATGACTAATGTGTTATGTTATCTAGGGTCCTGTCTGTACCATTCTCCCAAAACTTTATTAAAAATCAGAAATGCTTGTACCACTTATTAAATAAATGTATGGCTATTCAAAAGACCTCTGGTTTCTTCTGTATTTTATTGCTTACATAACAAGCTGGGAATTCAGAGGGTTGCCAGCTTGCTTACAATTTTAATCTGGTCTGGTGCCTTTTTCTATTTCTATCCCTTTACCCTTCACTCTGATAGCCTTTGTAAATTAACCTTTCCTTCCAGAGGAATGCCAGGTTAGAAACTGATGCCTCCTTTCCTCGTAAAAACAATAGAGTTGACTTATTTCAAGCTGTGTTCCCTAGATTTAGCAGTGGGTTTAAAAATGTATATGTATTTACTCTGCATTTGATTGATTTTTAAGATTTCAAATTAGCTTAGATTTTAAATTCTCCAACCATATATTTCACAAAAAAGGAAATGGCCAACAGTATAGTTTTACAATGCCTACATGAGATAAATAGCAATGTTAATTTTTAACTACCATCAAATGATATTAAAATAACATATATCATGTAATTAGAGATTATATACACTTTAGTGGACCATGTAGTGGGTTTTTTTATTTTGTATAATTTTTAAAAGTCGATTACAGTAATTGTGACCTCTCTTAAAAATTGATTTACACATAGCTATAACACACCTATTAAATAATGCTTAATTGACATTCCTTTGTGTTTGAATCACTTGGACTGAAATTAAGCACCAGAAATACTTGTGAAATATTTTTATTCTTTTAAATGAAGGATTTTTGGAAAAAAGTAAAACTGTTTAATTTTTTGTTAAGTTGGTCAACTAAATATACAGTCAACTCTCGATTATTCACACTAATGGAGGAAAGGATGGAAGAAGCATTCCCATTTCTCTCGTTCCTGCCCCCTCAGACAATTGCTGATCTCATTCCAAACAAAATTTTTGGCTTTCCATCTTGATCATGTTACACTGTGTCTAGGATGCAGTCTGAAATATATGGCTTACAGTTGAGTGGACAAAAAAGTTTCATGCTATCGCATTCGGTTCTTTATATACACTTAAAATCAGTGCTTTAGCATTGCTCTTGTACTATTAAAATTCACACAAGATTTTGATAGCATTGCTATTAGGCTATTGTGCTGGTGGCTCGTAAGATTAGGTTTTTATGAAAAATCTTATCTTTAAATTACAATTTACAGACAATGACAACTTTTCAAAAGCATTACCTCCTGGTACCAAATTGCTTTACATTTTTTAATATAAAAATTTAGTGAGTTTTATCATGATGAGTTTTATAAAAATTCTTCCAACTTTTTGAATTCTTGATATGTAGAATATTTCTCAGTACTATGTAAGGGTTTGCAGAGGGAAGAAATGCTGAAGGAATTCATGTGTGAAAACAGTATGTTGCGTGTATATAATACGTCATTTTCTCTACCAATTAGCAGCACACGATGTGCTATTATCCAGACATGAGCATTCACGGGAATGCGTGTATCTGGGTAACAGTGAGTTGAAATAAATATACCTGCCTTTTATTTCAATAACTGCACATTCAAATCCACATAAGGCATTTATTTGAATGTGGCCTCCATATACATGAGGGAACATTGGTTTCAGTGTCTGATTTTTTTGTTGTTGTTGTTTTGTTGTTTTTGATTTAAATCTAAAGTAGGTGCAAACTTATGGTAATGCTTCTCTGGAAAACTGTGCATGCAGAGAAAAGGAAATTCAAAGATAAATCCTGTGAAAGACATTGAAATTGCTTTGTCCTATGACGCTTTGCCACTGTGTATATTGGAGCTAAATTCTTGTAGAATTAGCAATGCTTAAAGCCAAAGTGTATACAGCCCATAAACCAGCTTGGAACTGTGCCTACTTTATTTTCAATTAATAATTTAATTATTTTTCTTTTCAGAATGAAAGTATTAAGCTTTCATTCGGAGAATCTTTTTTTTTATTTTTTTCAAGAAATTATTCCTTGAAAAATGTATTAGAATATATAGCTAAGCTTTAAGAAATCATTAGCAGTAGAAGTGTTTGTTTCAGGGCTTATTTTAAAATCAACGTAATAGTTTCTCCTCTTCTTCACCCCATTTAGACCATATTCTTATATAGTTAGTTTTAACTGAAATGAGCTAGCAAATTGAATTAGGATTTCTTTAGGAGTCTTAACTTTGAATTTCCTACTTTTCATTGCATGGAAGCTATCAACCACAAATAATTTTCAGTGTAAGTTCTAGCTTGTATTTTGCATGTCAGAGCTATTAAAAGTCTATTAATGCCGAAAAGAATTTATAGCTATTGTTCCATTGTTGCCTAATTGTTGAAGTTATAAATAAAGACTGGTTTTATTTATATAGATTTGTCTTTCTCTCTTAGGGAGTGAACTACTTTATGGCCAAGGGTATCCTAGATGATTCACCAAAGGAAATAGCGAAGTTTATCTTCTGTACAAGAACACTAAATTGGAAAAAACTGAGGATCTATCTTGATGAAAGGTGAAAAAAAATAAGTTTTCATCAGAAATGAATTAAGTAATGCTTTTAATTAATTACTGTACTTTTAAAAATTATACTACATAGCAATCATCTAGTTGCAAAATTGACTAAAGACAGGGTGGAGATTCTTATATATTTCAAAGCATTTGTTTTACAAACTTTACTTACTGATGAGAAAGTTGCCATTGTAAAACTTAAGAGCCCCTGCACACATGCAAACTGGAAGTCCAGCATCTTTGTAAGAGCAAGCCCAATTGTTTACATAACTTAAAGTTCTACATTCTGAAACTGTCCATATAAAAATCATATAGAAAAATTGTAGGCATAAACTCACAAACTGTAGGCATAAAAGGTATGTATATATAGAATATTTGCATGCTACACAAGTCTTGTGCAAGTTTATAGGATTAGCTAGTGTGATAATAAGTAATAAATCATTTCTATCCAAAAAATGACTGCTGCTTCTTACCACTTCTTAAAATAGAGAAAAGTTAACCAGATCTGTATTTTTTTTCTTTTTCTGCTAGGAGAGATGTCTTGGATGACCTGGTAACCTTGCATAACTTTAGAAATCAGTTCTTGCCCAATGCACTGAGAGAATTTTTTCGTCACATCCATGCCCCTGAAGAGCGTGGGGAGTACCTTGAAACTCTTATAACAAAGTTCTCACATAGATTCTGTGCTTGTAACCCTGATTTAATGAGAGAACTTGGCCTTAGTCCTGGTAAGAAAACAGTGAATTCTTTCTTTCCTCCCTCTTCTCCCCAACCCCCACCTCTAGGTAAAAATAGTGTATGACGAATTTTCCTCACTACACGGAAAAATGCTTCCAGTAATTATAAATACTTGTTTTTACTGCTTGTAGCAATGACTGCTTTAGTTTATCACAGCTATCAGTTTTATATAGTAGTATGAAGAGTCAGCTATATAAATTCTTTAAAATTATTCTTGTTTGAGCATTACCTCATTTTGCTAGTCTAATTTTGAAAGCTTTCAATAATCCATATATTTGCATAGGTAACATACTGAGTTTTTCTACTACAATGTATTTTTAGTACAATTATTTTTCACTGTGTGTGTATATTTGTTTTGCTTTCATGTGATAGTTTTATTTATCTATTCATCTCAAAAGTTTTGTGGTGGCTATCTTGTGAGCTACTGTGCTAAGAAGTAAGCAGAGAGTACAAAACATTCACTTATATGGAATTTTTGAATATTCTTTTGTAAGACAATGTTTAATTTACCCTTATTCAGACTGTAGGTTTTTGAAATATAAAAATATATAAATGAGGGCCTCCCTGGTGGCACAACGGGTTAAGTTGCAACACTATGAAGCTATCTGCAGCCACTGCAGCATGAGTTCGATCCCCAGCCGATGGATCCCCAGCCATCGGGGAGCTTCCCACATCCCCAGCCAGGGAGCTTCCCATGTGGCACAGCAGACCTCTCCTGCCTCGCCTGCTGCTCCCCTCAACAGCGTATTTCAGTAGATCTGCCTGTTCTGCTCCCCACTCTCTCTGGTGAATCCTCTCACCATCCCATACCTATGACCTGCACCCCAGTTCTTGTATGCATAAATAAATCTTTAAAAAATAATAATAAAGACTTGCTAATCATGCATTAGTCTTTAAAAGATATATATATATTTACAAATGAAAAAACATTGTAATAACAAGTATCAAATGGTCATCTCAAGTAGCAGTAGCATAATGTGGTGTTTTGCTTTTTTAATAGTGAACATCAACTGTTACCCTGAGCTTATATAAAGAAGAAAATGTTTTCTTGCCTAATCCTTGGATTTAGCCATCTTTTCATCAAAAGATTTGTTTTTGAGATTAATATGTAAATTCTAGATCTTTAAAATGTGTATCTCAAATGAGCCTATTAATTTAATAGTCTCATGAGTCATTTACATTGTTTTCTTTTCAGGTTAATAGATTTCTTGTCATTAAAGATATTTTCAAATTAATTTTTTTTAAAGATATGTAAATAAATGTGACTTTTCTTTGGAAAGGGGAGATAAATATACTAAGAGTATAAATGCATTTTATGGGAGGGTGAATGGGAATATCATGTTTGAAAAGCAAAGGTGACAATAAAGCCAAATCTGAAACTTTTAAATTAAGAGTTTTCACTGTCAACTACTAAATTGTTCTCAAGTTCTTCTGATTTGGAGAAAATGTTCACTGAATTGGTGTTTCGTCAGGATCATCAACCAATCTTGTTTGTTCAGACTGAGGAGTTGCCCAGCACCCAGAACTTTCAATGCTAAACCAGGAAGGTTTAGCTTGTCATCTTGATGTCTTAAAATTATGGCCATTTTTGCACTCTGTCATGCCTGTGGGCCCACAAAACTCACCAGTCACTTGACCTGTTTCTTCTTCCTTCCAGATGCTGTCTATGTGCTGTGCTACTCTTTAATTCTACTTTCCATTGACCTCACTAGCCCTCATGTGAAGAATAAAATGTCAAAAAGAGAATTTATTCGAAATACCCGTCGCGCTGCTCAAAACATTAGTGAAGATTTTGTAGGACACCTTTATGACAACATCTACCTTATTGGCCATGTGGCTGCGTAAGAGCACAAGTGCTAGGACTTCAACTTTTAACTTCAAACTAAAGCTACCCAAGGACTTACTTAGCAGTTATGGGGGTCACATCAATACTGGTCATTCTAGCCTCTGTATGCAAGCAAGCTTGAGTGTACAACCTTTTTCTCTTCCCCTGCTTTCTTTTTTAGTAATTTCCTTGGGGAACTAAAGAATTTTGCAGAATTTTTCTTCATTTTGCTCATCATGTTTTGCACAAAGCAGAGCCACTGTCTGACACAGCTATGTAAGAATGTTAAACTGACATTATGCTCTAAAAGATGGTATATGTGTTAGATTTGCTTGAAAAACTATTCATTTCCATTCTTTTTTAAAATACCATGTAATGTGTACATATTTAACTAAAGAGATTTATAATCATAATTATTTTATTGTAAATATTTTGACTAAAGTCTTACCTTTTTCTCTCAAACTGAGTTCTGAAATTTATTTGACTCTGATCTGTGATTGTCTTTGTAAAAGTTGAACGTGACTTCACATGGAAACCAATACCAGCTTCTCTTTCCTTTGAACTTTGAAAAGACTATTAATGTTACTACTAACTATGCAAAATTTGCATTTATTTTTACAATATAAACACTTGACTTTTTCATTTTTAAAACTGTCTAGAAAATCTCAGTAAGTCATTTAAACCACTTAACCCTTTGCACTCCGAACCATTCTGGACATTGGCTACCAGCTACTCGACGATACTTTGCGGCGGAAACGTGCATTTACAGACCCTCATATTATTTAGTATAATTTTGGAATCAAGTAACGTATTATAATGATATTGGACTTATATGAATTGGGTGACATCGAGGAATGTATATTTGCAAAAAAAACAATATTTTATTGTTTATAATTTTGTACAGTATGATAAGTTTTGTAACACTCCCCAATATGCATTGCAGGCTGATTAGTGCACGTTCTCGTCCGACACAAAACCCGCTGACATTTCTTGTATATA
>PVIJ01005891.1:0-97566 GCA_004024925.1 Scalopus aquaticus | reverse complement strand
TGATCTGCCTGTTCTGCTCCCCGCTCTGTCTCTGGTGGCCCCTCTCGCCGCCCCACGCCTCTGGCCTGTACCCCAACTTGTATGTATAAATAAAAAATAAATCTTTTTTTTTTAAGATTTATTTATTTATACATACAAGCTGGGGTACAGGCCAGAGGCGTGGGGCGGCGAGAGGGTCCACCAGAGACAGAGCGGGGAGCAGAACAGGCAGATCAGAAATACACTGCTGAGGGGAGCAGCGGGCGAGGCAGGAGAGGTCTGCCGCGCCATGTGGGATTCTCCCTGGCCGGGCGTCGAACTCGCGTCGGCCGCTGCCAACAGCTCCACAGGGCAGCGCTTAACCGCTGCACCACTGGGGAGGCCCTGTTCCTGTTTCTTAAGTAATTCATTTTCTTTTCCCAGAGTAAGTTTTACCAAACCTTTTGTATCCTTCCTGAGACATTCTCCACTCATACAAATATGCAGATGCCTTCTTTCCACAACCTTTTTTTTTTTTTAACACATATACATATACATATACACATACACATATACATAGGACCCTCCCCCACCTTCACTGCTGTCCCTGGTGAAAGGATACTTAGGACACTGACTTACCTTAGAGTGGCACCCTCGGTTTTAATCAGATCTCCGTCTTTCAGATATACATATTGTTGTTCTCCATCTCCTATAACTTCTTCTCTCTGAGGATTTCTTGGGAGTTTTTTAATGCAATATGTAGTGCCTAGACACAAAACATGTAGAATATATTAAATCATGCTTTAAATGATAATGCAATCTTTTCAGAGATCATCGTTCCTAGGGCTAACATTTATGAATGGCTGCAAAAAATATTAATACTGATACAGTAAAAATGGTACAAACAGCAGCATACTCTGGGATGATAACTTTCTTTTATCTGAACAAAAGAGCTTTTGATTCTCTTATGACTCCTAAATCTACATAAAAGTCTTGTGTTTTTCTAGTCACTCCTATTTTTTATAAATTTGAAAGTAGTTCTTCATAATCTAGGTAGCTATGTTATCAAGATGGGTGTTGAAGAGGCAGTAACTGAGAACTCTTCCCTATCTAGTACCTAACTTACAGTAAAAGAAGTCACGGTGTTGTGGTAGTAGCCAATAGTGAACAGATGATAGTATGAAATTCAAGTCCCAAAACTGGGGCTAAGATATAAAACTTCACAATAAATTTGACCCATACTACTTCTCAGTAACACAAAGAAATTCAATAACTAGCCAATCAATAGTTGAGTGCAAATTATCTAATCTGTATACTGTGAAGATAGCTCCATGACATCAAAGTAATTAAAAGCTGTTTTCGTTGGGGAACTAAAACTTACGAGTGAGAAATAATTGAAGATCTATACCTAGTACCATTGAATGAATAGAAAGTGAACAATTTAGATAATAAAAACAAGAGTTATAGAAAGGAGAAAAACTAAGAAAGTATTCATTAATATGACAGACCTTGAGGTATGATATACAGGATAAGGAGGATGGGAAAAGTTAAGAGAAAAGAATTTTAGGTAAGAGAACAGTATTAGCAAGGGTGTGGGGATGAGAACAAGCATGGCATATGTGCAACAACATACTGCTGCCAACTTGTCTGATGCACAACACTATCTGGGAAGAGTGGAGAAAAGGTAGTATAGGTAGGAGGGGCTGAAATCATGGAGGGCCTCAAACTGCCTTTCACAGAATAGAGGAATTTAAACTTCACTGAATGGCCATCGTACATTCTTCTACAAGTTAATGAAATAGTGTTAATAGGTTAATCAATATGGCAGCTTTGCGGGTGGAGACTGGAAAGTGAGAGAACAGAATGATCCGGAGGGAATGACAGCAATGACCCCCAAAAAAGATAAAGAGTATTAGAGATAGGTTTGTAGAAACAGAACTATGGTGGGAGAAAAAGACAGACAAAAACTGACAAGGCATGTAAGTTTGGTTAGTATGGAGAATAAAGGAGATGAAAATATTGAAATAAATATAAAACAACTAGCACCTTCCTTCACCAACCCCAAACTCTCTTACTTTCTATCTTAGAGGCTGAAGCCAAAATAATATACTATTCTGGGAAATGATACTACATAATAAGTATGTCTTCATTATTGAGTGAGATGGTGAGGTATTTTCTTTGTTTTTGCTTTTAACCTGCACAATTTTGTCTTTTAGTCTTCACTAAAAGACACAATATTTTGAGTTGGAAGCCTTTTGGCAGATAATCCTTCCCCCCCCATCACATTTATCTCAAAATTAAAAAGAAAAATTATTCTATAAAATTACTTTGTGTCAGTTTTTAAAATTATGTCTAAATATGAAAAAACGTATCCTAATTCTTAATAGCATAATCTACTGGCAGGGTGAAGAAGGGCATGCTGAAAGCAATCATATAATCATCATTTTAATAATAGCTTATCGAGAAATAATTTACCCTTTTAAAGTTATAAATCAGTGTTTAAAAAATCATAAAGAATTGTACGGCCATTACCATGATCTCATTTTAGAACATTTTCAAAACTGCCCAAAGAAACCCTGTAACCAGTTGCAGTCACTTTTTATTCTCCTTCTCTCAGTTTCTGGTAACCACTTATCTATTTTCTGTTTCTATCTGATAATTATTTTAACAGCAAACACTCAGCTATTTGTTAAGGTTTGAATAATCAATTATAACATCATTGCTAATGCTAATTATTTAAACTGATACATGGTATTATTTACATAAAATGCTTTTTAATAATAAAACATTCTAAGTGAATAGTATAGAAACAAACTTCTGAGTCCTTGGGTCTCAGTTGTGGAATATGTGGCAAAGATCCAACTTCTGCTGTACAACAGTAGTTATAACAAATATTTTTATAGGATTTACTCAAAAATAAAACCAAAACAATAAAAACCCAAACCCCAAAACAAAACACTCAACCAGTCTGGTATTAAATAATTCTCATGTCTAGAAAAATTCATGCTCCCTGTAAGTCACTTGGAGTTCCTAAATTATACATTGTGTTTTAAACTTTTTAAGCGGGTTGCTATGGAGTTACTGTATATTTCCACCAAAATCTTATAAAAAGCATTCTTATTTTTGGTGTGGCCTATAAAAATACAGGTTGTCAGAAATATAAAGTTGTTGAAAAATTTTTGCAAAATTAATAATTAAACTTAATAGTAAAACAATGTGGAAAAAAGTAAATAATCATAAAGCAAAATGGAATAAGAATGCCAGTGATTAAGAATGTAGAGGATGAAGAAATACAAGGAGCATTTCTGGGGGGATTCTGGAAGGCACCTCTACAATTCAGTGCTGAGCAACTCCAGATCTTCGTACAATTTGTCTAGTTTCAATAAATTTCAGAATGAAAGACAACAAGCCAATTCTCAAGTAGAGTATTAAAATTTTAGTGGCTATAAAGCAGTTCCAAATTTCGCCTTGATTTCTCTTTGAAGCAATCCATTATAAAAAATGTATTATTTTGTATGGAACCCAAAACTTAAAATTTTTAATTTAAAGAAAGTGGATAAAATGTCCAATAGGCAAAAGATAAAAAATCATGTAATAGTCCTACCATGGACTGCTACTTGGCAATTCAAACTTTTGATACATGAAAAATGGGTGGATATCAAAAACATGATGCTGTGTGAAAAAAGTCAAACACAGAGTGATTCTGTATGTTGCCATTAAGAGAAATTCTGGAATAGACAAAACTAATCTATGGTAAAGTAAAACGTATCACTGCTTGCTAGAAGTAGAGGGGAAATCACTGAAAGGGGTATAGATCTGTTATTTAGGGTGACGGGAGTGTTCTTTATCTTGATAGGAGGGAACATATAGGTGTTTAGATTTGTTAAAACTCACCAAATTAATATACTTAAAATGGATACAATTTATGTATGTAAATTAAAACTCAGTGAAGCTGATTTATGAAGGAGAAAAGGGGCTAGCTACATTTTAACTTTTCAAACTGACCCCCATATGCTAAAAGAGTTGACCAAAGTTAATTAAGAACCCTCAGCATAGTTTTTTTAACTCACAAAATTTAAAGGGTGTCAGACACTAAGGAAGGAAAGATAAGGAAAAGTCATACTGAGAGAATGATTTCCTATAGCATACAAACTTCTTGAAGTTCCCTTGGATTCGAAGAAAGTAGATAAGAAAGATAGGTCAATTTTTTATAGTGTACAGGGTGGTGATATTCGGTGCTGCAGTTGAGAATACTTTGGTATCCCAATTGTAGTCGCATCTAAAAATTATATATACAAAAATATTCATTGAAAGCAATACACATCCTCTTATGAATGACCGTCTTCGAGTTCTCTCACCGTCATGTGCCTTGAACATGCCAATCCTACACCCATTCCAGTATCTCTGCTCCTGCAGTGCCCTCGGCCTAGAATGTCCTTTTCTCAGATACCTGTATGGATTACTCCTCTTCCTTGTGCATCCCAGATATAGTTGCAGAGGTCCTTTTCTACTTTATTTTCTCCTTTCTCTAACCTTAGCTTTTATTTTCATTTTTATTTTTTTTTTAAAGATTTATTTATTTATGCATACAAGCTGGGGTACTGGCCAGAGGCGTGGGGCAGCGAGAGGGTTCACCAGAGACAGAGTTGGGAGCAGCACAGGCAGATAGATGGAAATACACTGCTGAGGGGAGCGGCGGGCCGCAGGAGAGGTCTCCTGCACCATGTGGGAATCTCCCTGTACAGGCGTCGAAGAGCGCAGCACCACTGCACCACCAGGGAGGCCCTTAGCTTTTTTTTTTCAAAGCACCTCTGACTTACATTTATTTATCGCTAACCTTCCCTACTAGAATCAAAGTTCCATGAGAGTAGTCTTTCTTTTGTTCACTGCTATATCCCTTCTGTCAAAAACGTACCTATCGATAGCAGTTACTTGGGACTTTTTCCTTGATTTTTTTGTTAAAACTGGAGACAGTGTTCAAGTTATATTAATGTCTAAAAGTACCATTTAAATGTAATGTATTCAATAAATGATTTTCTAGCTTACTTACGTATCCTGTAACTGAAACAAATAGTTCTGAAAATATACTTTTCCTTTTCCTTAATAATGAATTTAATGAAAGCTTTTTGTTTACCATTACTGATGCTTTTACAAATATCTCCTATGCCTCCAGTATGATCACGGTGCCAATGAGTGACTATGATTTCCTGAATTCCTGTGTTAAATTCAGTCAGAGCCTGCTTTAAACAGCTGATGTACTCTGGAATTGCTGGTTCTCCAGTGTCAATGAGGATTCTCCTGAAAATTAAATGGAAGATAATTAACACAATTGGAACAGAGTTTAATATTAGCAGATTTCTCACACAGAAAATTTACATTTAAAAAACTGCATATATTGCTTTACTTTCAACATTCTTAGATATATAACTATAGCTTAATGATAGAAATCTCACCTATAAGTTCTTCAAAATTTAGAGCAAAATTTAGGTCTAAACAAGGAATAGCAATAAGAATAGATAGTTATCAGCACTTAAATATGGGACTATTTGAAGGACACTGCATATTTTAACAATCATATTCCTTATAACAACTGCTTAAGTTAAATATTCCATTACTATATGTAGAAATTAAGTAACTTGTCCACAGTTATGGTACATTCAAGCCAGCATTTAAACTCGGGTATTCTGTACCACAATATGTGCTGTTGTTCACTTTGCCTTTGAGGTCTTTTACAGCATCCTCAAATGTCTCATAGATATGAAAGAAATTGTTTCAAAGGTATCCCTAATCTAGTTTCTGCAGTAGATATAAAACTCAATATTGAAGTTTTACATTGGCTTTGCCACACATGAAAATGAAGGTAGTAGGGAAGCATGGGGAAATGCCTGAGCTTTCTTTCTTTACCTATACAACCTTATCAGTTATATTTTTTGCTTGTGGTCCTGAACCTTCCTTATACTTTGTCTTGCCCTTCCTCTAGTTACGGGAATGATTTTTTTTTTCCTCCATGAAGTTTTTCTGAACTAAAAAAAAGGATTATATTATTATTTCCTCCTCAAGAACCAATTCTCAAATTTCTTAATTCATGCAGTTTCCACAGTAACACTTCCCTAATTCAGGCTGGAGGAGAGATTAGTCTTGGTGAGATTTGTCATTCATTCACCTATTATCAATAACTTTTAATGAATTATCTATTATCTATCATACCTTTCTTGACAAAAACCCTGTTTACTTTTTAGTGGAGGAAGGGAAAAGGAAGTTGTAAAAAGAAATAGTGACAGATGACAGAAAGCATTTTGTGGAACATTAAAATAGGTAAATATGACTGGAGCCAACTATATGGCTATTTTATATTAGATGGTTTGTTTCTTTAACCCTATCCCTTGAAAGTCACCAACAATAAAAACAAGCTGCTCTCTCAGATGTGGGTGTGGGGCTGGGTGAGGTGTGGGGACAGCAGCCTTAAGGTCCACTGGCTTCTATCTACATTTTTAATTCCATAGAGCAGTGGCCCTATTTCACAGGCACAGTGTCATAAATGACTCATTTGGAGACAGGGAAACCAGATGGCTATATAGCCCAAGGGTACACTGTAAGGGCCAACTGGAAGTAGAAATAAAAGGAAGAGATGGTTTAAAGAACATTTAGGAGGTGCAATCTACAGGAGCTTTTAAATAATTGGATGTGAATGGAAGGGAAAGAATTGGTCCTGAGGTTTCTCAGATGAGATGATTAGTGTGTAATTAATCAAGACAGGAAACACTGATGGTAGCAAATTTCAGTTTGGTTTGGAACATGGTGAATTTTAATGACACTGCCTACCATCTTATTTTGTTTTTTCTCCACAGCATTTATTACCATTGATATTTACATGTTTGTTTGTTTGATTATTTATTGCCTATCTCCACATCCCCCCAAGCTTCATAGGGAGCACCCTTGTCTGTTTCTGCCACAGGCTAGATACTTGCATACACTAGATATTCAATAAATACTTGTTGGATGAATAAATAAGGCAGTATCATTATTTTTTAACTCTTTTAATTACCAAAACAATCCCGAGATTTTACTCTAGCATAGATGAGGAAATTGAGGCCTGAAGTTGGACAATACATTTATTAATTTGCCCGATGTCACAGCTTCCAACAGGGGATATATTTGAACTCATACCTTTCTCAATCCAATGCTCATTTTCTCTGGATATGAGGAAAACTTCAGCAGTATGTTGTTCATCATTTTTGTGATGAACAACCACTGGTAATGGGTTCCTAACCCTTTTAATTTCCTGGGCTCCTTTAGCAGTGTGGTGAAACCTACAGACCAGTCTCAGAATAATATTTTGGAGTGCATAAAATATACAGGATTAGAAAATAAACAAATTACACTGTTATTTATCGAAATAAAAAAATTTGATTCAGTATTACATGTGCTTCCCACTATCATGAGATATCAGGATCAGCACCAAACCTTATAATGACTATAATTTCTAAATAATGATGTACACACTATTTTGAAAGTTGTCATGATTATAATATGCTATGAAAATATTAGAGAAAAAAATAGGTACTGCTATTACACTGCGATTTTTTTTATACCTATATTCATAATTGAACAAAAGGCTAACTTTCAGTTGGTGGTTAAAGGTGTAATTTTTTTTCCCCAACCAAGACCAGACTCCCTGAAATATATCCTTTGGAGGACTATAGGTCTCAGGCTAGTAACTCTTGATTCTGGTAGAGAAGGGAGGAGAAAAGCAGATGATAAAATCAAGTCTGGGATAATATATTCATTAACTGTTTTTGTTGATAAATACCCTGTTATCTAGAACAGCCCTGTCCCATAACAGGCATTCAATAAATATGTTGAATAAACTTAGTTTGAATTCTAATGAATGATTACCATATCTAGATACTGCGCTATATATACTTCATAAAATTCAAAGCTGAGCAATACACAGACTGTATGCTCAAGGATTTTAGGGTTTTTATGGGTTCTTTTTCATATCTACAACATTGTGTCATGTTTGGCACTGTGCACATTAGGCACATAAAATGAAAAATATAAAAAACTACAATACTGTGATATTCCCAACATATTCTCTAGCTTACTATGCTAAATTTTGGTTGCTTCCATGTATTTGGGAGATTAGGTACTTATTAACCACACACTTTTGATGTCTTTTAATTAATATCAGTAAGGTTATTTTGGGGGTCTTCTGGCCCTTGAGAAGGATTCCTCCATGCTTCAGACTAAGGCTTCTTCAATTTTTGCCTAACACCTAAACCTCACCTCTATTTTTAATTCCTTGCCTCCCCATCCTCTCAAGGAACTTTATTTTGAAACATATTGCAATCTGAAACTAAATTTAAAGACTGTCCTTATTTTAAAGGCCAGGTGAGATCATGTCAATCAAATGTCAAGATGAGATTAATAGGGTTAATATATAGATCCATAAAACCTAATAAAAAATGATTGTGCCCTCTGTGGCAAGTGAAAGTATGAGTGACAGCATTCTGGCATTAAGGTTCTGTCTTGGTCTAATGCAAGTGGGATGGGCAAAGTAAGGTCTTCCAAAGTGAGTAAAACAAAAAGTCCTAGAATAAACACAATATATCAAAAAGGAGGTATTTCCACATGCTATTAAACCAAAATAAATAAGCTTGCACTAAATATTAAAAGTCACACTGATAACCTCTTACATACTGACACAGCAATTTAAACTAGCATTTGGAATTTCCATATTTATTATTGATTTTCATCCTCAGATCAATTCTAGGGAGGTATTATTATTTATTATTTTATTTTACAGAAGAGGAGACTAGTTTTTGGAAACTTTAGGTGATTTGTTTCTGCTCCCACCAAGAAGCAGCGCTTGAAAGCATTATATTCAGATTCGAGGTACAGTGACTTTTCTGTTCAATATACTTGGTGCTTCCTGGGTAGATAAGGACTGCTTAAGCAAGTTCCTGGAATCACTCTTCATGTGGCATAAATAAAACTGCTGCTCCAAATTAGGGAGAAAACTGTTCTATTTCCTCCTTAACACACAGTAATTCTATTGATATGTCTGAATAGTTATAGCAGAGGATTAGTATCATCTCTATGTGGGCTAGCTGACTGTTTTTCTTGGCCACAGACAATACTCTATCTAGGCAAGTCATTTTGAAAATGCAAATTCTGCTAATAAACGGGACAAGAAAATAGTGCAAAAGAATCTGTGTAAGTCTATGACTGATTTATTCACTAGAGCACTGGGCTTGGCACACAGCAACACTGCTATGTGAGTAAAGGAAAAAATTCTTCAACTGATGGAAATTAGTAGAATCATTTTCCTCTTTTAGGTATTTTATATCAATATTAACACTTTGTGGTCTGCTCACGTATTAGTACGTGTTTTTGTCAACAGATTCAGGTGGCCGCTCACGTTTTAATACGTGTTCATCTAGTCTCCGGTTTTTCACGCCACGGTGGATTTATTTGGAACTATTAGGAGCTTTTTTTTTGACTGTATTCAGTCTAGAAGCTTTACACATTGTTTTGCTAAAACTGTAAGGTGTTTTATGAGAGATATTATAGTTTTTTTAATATCCAGTAGTTCAAGAGTTGTGTGTTTTATTGAATGCTTACACCATTCATGTGGTGGCACAGAAAATGGCTGGCCCCAAGGGCTGGTAAATTGAAAGGGCACCGGCACACAAAGTATTAAGACAGCTACTAAATGGTCTCTGTCAATTTGTGGTCACTCTTAAGAAATTTGTCAGGCATTTTCTGAGCACCTAGTATGAATCCAATATTGTCTGGATGTTATGAGGGAAGTGATACAAATATTAGCTAACATTATTATATGTTTTCCATATGACAGAATTTAAATGCTTTTGAGATGGTTTTTGACTTAATTTTTAACGAATCCAATTTACATTCCTATGAGGCAGATAATATATAGCCCTCATTGTATAAATAAGTAATCTGAAACTCAGGGTAAACTATCTTGTCCAAAGTCCGTAAGTTATAATTTAGACCTAGATATTTGGAATCCAGTCTTAAGTCTACTCCACTGGACTGTCCTTTCTTATTATAAGTTAAACAATCCACCTTCAAAGTATTTACCATTTTCATAGGAGAGAGAAACTTGGATTGCATCTTGCACTCTCATATCAGTGGGCCTCTTCAAACAGCTGCCTGAGTATCCTCAGGTAAGGAAGGCAACTAGCTTCTCCAGGGGAGTGAAGGGGCAGAGCATGAGAAATCCTAGTGCCTTTAATGACCTTGTTTTGGAAGCTGTTTCTACTTTTTTACTGTTATGCCAGCCCACACCAAAGGGGAGACTTAGGCTCCCCCTCTTGAAGGGAGGTATATCAGAATTTGTGGGCATATCTTAAAGCCATCACACCATGCAAAGGAGAGTGACAAACACCTAAAAACCTGGAAGAAGCTGATTCAATACATGAAATTGGGAAAGAGCAACTACAGAGGTAAGAGGAAGCCATGAGAACGTGGTGTTAGCAAATGAAGGAGAGAGTGGTCAACGGTGTCAAAAGATACTGGATGGGAATGGAAAAATGCCATTGAATTTAATGATAATCAGAACTTAGAACTGTTTTGTGCAGCTGAACAGATGTACATGCATAGCGACATCAGAAATTCTTAGACTCAATATTCATTTCTAGTCACCTGACTTCTACTTAATAATATAGTGTAACAGCATCAGCTGTATATTGACTTACTCTAGCTCAACTACCTGGACCCAATTTTTTATCTATACATCTATCTCATATCATACAGGAGTGATTCCACTTATAGAAATGATTTCACTGACCATTTCACTCTGTGAGTTTATGAGTATAAGATGGGAGACTACAAATCTGCTCTTCCCTCAGTTTCAGGTTTTCTGTCTCTTCAGCACAAGCACCTTGCTGCTCTGCATGTAATTCTAGTGTTTAAAGATACAGTTATGCACTTTTCATACTACATGGTTTCTAAATGCAAGCCAACTTCTTTGGTTTTCATTTGGAACCACTCATGTGTTTCAATGTTGGGGATAAAACAAGCTGTGCTAAACTTACTGACAGTACATTGTTCTCCAACAGTGTTCTCCTAAGACATGTCCTCGGATAATTGACTATATGCAATTTTCATGTTAGATACTGACTTTAGAACCAGTTTAAGATGACACACTGAGGAGAAAAGGGACTGCCTAAGGACACTCTGGGGTTATGGAGTTCCAGCCAAGACAGACTGTGCCCCAAATATAGGTATTTTTTTCTGCTTAATTCTCTGTCCTATTAGGTTCTGGAGGCAGTCCAAAGATCTTTTACCTATTGTCCCCTGCTTTGTTTATTTTGGACTTAACATTTTGCCTGCTTGTCTTGAAGTACTTCCAGTTCCTCCATCCCACTTTTTTTAAAAATTCTGATTTACTGAAAAAAACGCAAATACTGTAGATATTTTAAATGAAAACGCAACAGACTACACCTACTGAGCTGTTTTTAGTAGTCAACTATATTTTATTGCAACAAGACAGTACAATTAGATTCTAAGCTCAAAGGGAACTACACCTTAATTTCATTTGGTATTATCCAGGGTATACCAAAGACTAATGTACAAAAGTTGCTCAATGTGAACCAATCTCATTTCTGATATTTCCACTAAAACAGAATGCAACGAAACTGAACAAGAGGAGAATGTTACAAATACTGATAGATTATTTATTCGCAAAGTAGATAAGGTCAGAAAAACACAACGACGACCACAAAATTGATCACTCAGCTCCTCTTTCCCAAGAGCTCGAGGACTCTTGAACAACTTGGAAGCAAGGAAATCCTGCCCTCTGCTGCCTAGTTAAGAAAAAGGCCTCGGCACAATATGCTTTTGTGAAAAAAAAAACACTAGTGAAAAGTCAAAGGTCAGCAAACAAAGTAAACGCTTCCCTGGATTCTTCACTGCAGCGGATCTTAATTTTTCAAATGCGCTTAACCGGGGGATTCAAACATCAAGCAACGTAAATCTGTTTTCAAAAACAGGAAGTTTTTTCCCCCCCTCTCATTATTTCTCCTTCATTAGCCATTTGTAAGTTAGAGAGGTTGCCACCCGAGTGATTTAGGGGAGATCGGGAATCGCAGCGGCTGCGGGCGGTCGGGGGTAGTGCTGCCCCACGAGCGGGCGGACACCGCGCCCCGCCGCCGGCGCACAGCTTCTCCGCCAGCCGCGAGCAGTTATGGGAGCCGCAGCTCCATGATCCCCCGGGCCGCTGTGTATGTTGTGGGGGAAGAGGGACGTTTACCTGGGGCCGGTCCCCACCAGGTAGGTGTTGGTGCCTTGCAGGGTCATGGGGCCCGGGTTACAGCCCAGGACACGCACCACTCGACTGGACAGCCGCTCGATGCGCTGCAGTGTGGCAGCCATCTCTGCCCCAGCCGCGGGCCGGCGCGCAGTGTGCCGGATGATCCGAGCGCCGAAAGAGCAGGGAGGCCCCGGGTGGGGGGGAGGAGAGGGGGCGGGGCCTCGGGACGCAGCGCCTGCCCAGAGGGAGCAGGGGCGCGGAAAGTGTCGGGGCGCGACCAGCGGTCACGTGACGTTGCACCCGCTGAGCTGTACGTGGCGCGTGGTTGAGGCGGCGTGAAACGAAGCTGGATTGGGCCCGCGGGGCTCTGCCCCCTGTCAGAGTTCCGGTTCATTCACAGGAGTTTGAGTCCAGGCAGGCGAGTTCAAGTGGAAGAGGGGAATTTTAATTTGGGAAGTCTTGTGTTGAAGAGGGGACAGGCAGGTTATGAAGGATTGTTCTCTAGAGGTTATGGCAGTGGACATGTGTGTTTTGTAACCGGTTTTTCTTTAATAATAAATAGTGGTAACTAATGATTACTTAGCGCTTCTGCCGTGTGAAATAGGTTTTACACACTATCTCCTGGCAAACTCCTTTACAAACTATCTCCTTGTAATCCTGACAATAGTAAGAGGGAGACACTTTTTATGTCCATTTTAACAATAGAAAATGAAGATTTGGAGACTTACCCAAGTGTGGGAGTTGGAAGCCTTGTTCTTGGATGCTTTCCACCAACATTTACCTCCCATCTGGGCCCAATTCAGGAAGCTTGCTTCTCTTTCCTCGTGCTGCCTGTCTGCCCAGAGAGCTAAGTTGGCCTTGTGGAGAAGATATAAGGGATTTACTCTCTCTCTAAGAAGTCCTTTTCCAATCTGCTAAGCATTAACTACCTCAGTAGATACTTAACTACCGCTCTCATTAAAAAAAAAAAAATGCAGTTACAATTTATCTAGAAGAAAATGGACAAGTTTTACGATCATTCTCATCCAGTTATGACAATGGTGTGTAACCACTGTACACCTTTTGGTACATTAGGTGTGCTTGTTAAAAATGAGTAAATAATAGTGACTTTATAGAGACACATAGCCAGGAAGAAACAAACATCTGATGGTAAATCCTAGAGCAGTTTAACTAATGTGATGGGACTAGTAAGAAGGGAGAAGAGAATTAAATTGAGACGATCTGGGAAGGCTTAAAGGTGGTGTGTTTTGTGCTGATTCTTAAAGGTGGTGTGTTTTGTGCTGATTCTAGAACTTCATCAGGTAGATGGAAGTACAAGGTCATTCTAAATAGTAGATAACCTCAAACAAAGGCTTGGAAATAAATGAAAGTGTTTATTTTGGGAACAGAAACCAGCAATCATATTCTTGAGGCATAGGATTTGAGAACATTTATAATTTGAAAAAGTAGGTAGGGCTAAGTTGATGCTATTTTGTAATTTCTTTATCAGAGTATTTCAAATTCAGGAATCTTTTCCCCTTTCAGACATGGATTGTTGTCCACTTGAATATGCTGTAAATTGTACTTTCTTTAAACTTAATTGAAAAGTATGGTAAAATACACTAGTCAGTCTATTAAAGGAGCCGTATTGTTCCTCCTTCCAGTGGGTTAGTTACAGAGGGGTGTACTATAGTCACAATAATACAGACTGTTATCAGTAGATTAGAAAGTCCCATATATGACTAACAGGTGATTTCAGTTTCATTTTAGTATTTGATCTGAAAGGTTTACACATCCTTTAACTATTCTTGTCTTTAGTGAAGAAGAAATAAAAGATTACCAGGCTGAAGAGTTTCTGGAAGGGACTTTGTGTTCAAGAAGGCATTTTCTATTGGACAAGTAAGTCTACATTTTGTTTGTTAAATTTGGTCTACAGTTGAACGTTTGCTAGTTTTTACTTCTTCAGAAATCTGGTGTACTGTCAAGAGATCGAGTACATTGTGCAAAGGTTATGTGTTTTGGCTGGCAGCCAGATAGCCGGAAAGCTGCGTTGACATCTCAATGAAACTCAGTTAAAACTGTCTTGTTAATAAGTGTCACAAGTCTCATTTTAAGTCACATTTTTGTAGGTGGCATTATTTCTTCTGATACGGTATTAGAATAGTTCTCAACTATAGGGGGAGGGGTTATATCAGATTAGTCTATTGAGTCTGATGTTCTGCCAATAATGCAATTTATAATTTCTTAGAAATTAGTTTTTTATCTTACAAAACTTGAAAATTGCCAGTTAAAGGAAGATTTCTTTATAGGGTGAATGATTAAGCACATGGAATGCCTACATATTGCAGTTTGTAATTTTAAGAAAATTATCTACATTAGAAATCAGTTTACTCATTGACGATAATACACCTAATATATGACAACTATAAGCTTCAGTTTCCTGATCTGTAATATGGGGCCAATAGTATTACCTTCTCTTAGGGATTTGTAAGGATTAAATGAAATAAAGTGTGTAAAATATTTCACATGTAGTAAACACTTAGAAATGGTAGCTACTATTATCTATTTTCCACTATATATGCAATTTTTTTCCTGGATAGTAAAGCTTAAGAAATTGTATTTTAAAGAATGTTAGACTATGACTTCAATACACTTTAAATACATTCAGCATAGCCATCTAAGGAACCTTTATTGAGTATTTTGTGGAAGTTCTGTTTCTGGAGAGCTTAGTCAAAAATCTACTACGTGAAACTTTCAAATTAGCTATTTCTTCTACTTGGAAAAACTCTTCCCTGTGATACTCACATGGCTTAATTCATTATTCAAATGCCACCTCAATGAGACTATCCTTTGACCATTCTAGTAAAATTACAACCCATGATGTACCTGTACTTCAACTCTTGATCTCCCTTAACATGCTCTGTTTTTCCCTGGCACTTAGCACTTTCAAATATAACATTTGATTTACTTATTTATTATTTTTATTGTTAATTGAGAATCTTTCTCTTCTAGAATGTAGGTTCCAAAAGAGCAGGGATTTTTGTCTCTTTATAAAACCCAGAAGCCTAAAAGAGCACATTGGTGGGTTCTCAGTAAATACCTCATTAGTTCAGTAGAACAGATTTTTGATTAATCTCATCTCCCTAAACTCCTTGCTTACATTGGGCATGATATCTTTCATTGTAAGATAAAAAACCTGCTGTAGAGAAATTCGTGAACTGCTAGACTGGGAAATTTTTTTTTTTAAGATTTTATTTATGCATACAAGAGCTGGTGTGTAGGCCAGAGGTGTTGGGTGGGGGGATGAGAGGATTCACCAGAGACAGAGTGGGGAGTAGAACAGGCAGATTGACTGAAATATACTGCTAAGGGGAGCAGTGGGCGAGGCAGGAGAGGTCTGCTGCGCCATGTGGGAATCTCCCTGACTAGGGATCAAACTCATGCCACAGTGGCTGCTAATAACTTCAAAGGCTGAGACTTAGCCCCTTGTGCCACCAGGGAGGCCCTAGACTGGAAATTTTTTTTTGTCCAACCTGTTCATATTCTTGACAAGGTAAAGTAGTGATTATGAACATTTTTTCTGTAAGAAGTGTGAAATAACTTTTAATGTTATTCTAAATACTTTTAAACAAAATACTTAAAAATGATAAAATGACAAGAACACTCTAAGTATTCTTTGTGTGCAATTTTAGTAACACTTCTCTCCTGGTTTTTAAAATAAATAAATGTTCTTTGTATAACACATTGGGTGTGAGTCTACTTAGCCTGCTATAACAGAATACCACAAACTGGTGCCTTAAACAACAAAAACTTATTTTCTCACAGTTCAGGAGTCTGGGAGTCCAACATCAAGGTGCCAGCAGGGTTGGTTTTGGGTGAGATCTCTTTCATTTGGTTGCAGATGGTGCTTTCTTACTGTATCCACACATGGCCTTTCCTCTGTTTGTGTTAGGGGTAGAGAGGGAGATAATTTTCTGGGTCACTTCCTCTTCTTGTAGGGATTAGGGTTAACTGGATTAGGGTGTATTCTTTTTTACCTCAATTACCTCTTTAAAGGCCTATTTCTAAACTTAAACTTTCAAATTAGCTATTTGAGTTAGAGCTATTAGAGCTGGGAGTTAGAACTTCAACATATGAATTTTGGGGGGAAACAATTCAATCCATACATGTGGAACAGAATGAGGAAAAAGAAAAAATTCATTTATAATATCATTCATTCTCCTGATAAAACCGCAGTTAATATTTTTGCATTTCCATTGCATTTCAAAGCCTTGAGATTATACCATAGTGCTTTCTTACTTAACATTATTTAAAGTGAAGTTGTCAAAGACTGCAAACTCAGATGCTTACAGGGCTCAGGCAAACAGGCAAGGTAGTAATGATAACTAACATTTATGGAACCCTAAGTGTGTGGCAGGCACTTTTCTACTTGGGCTTATGTATATTATTCTTCTTAACAGCCCTGTGAGGTTTACATTATACTATTATCTCCACAGTTCAGATGAAGAAAACAAAGCATAGGAAGGAACATGTTTAAGGATACCACATTAGTAAGTAGCTGCATTAGCATTGAGATCCAGCTGTTAATTGACTGAAGTGGGGTAACTGGAGACTGGTGAAGTAAGAGAAAGTGCTTCATCTATGCAGTGAAAATTTTGGGGTTTAATATGAAATTATGGCAGTTAGGAAAATAAAAAATGCTTGAATCAGACAGATCTTGCCTGGTGGTTGCATTCAGTCCTATTAATAAAATAGGGGTGATAATAGCAATAGCTACCTCCTAAGTTTGATGTGAGAATAAAATGAGGACACTTTATAATTTTATATGCAGTGTTCATTTCCATGCCTGACACATTATGCTAAGTAAATGTTAGCTATCATTAGTAGCCTAAACATTTTCTCCAGCTATTGAAAAAGTATCTTTTACTATTGTTTTTAAGAAATTATGTAATAGACCAATATATGTATATTGTAAAACCAAACAAGAATAGAATACTTAAAGAGTTGAAGTTGCATTTGTTTTCTTTTCCCAACCCCCTTCCATCTCCATATATAATTAAAAAAAACCACCATAAATGCTATTGTTATCTTTCTAGTACTTGTTTTTTTTCACTTAAGACATCTTGGAGACCTTCCAAAATCAGTTTTACAAAGCTAATTTATTATTTTTGATCTTATGGTACATTTTTTTTGGTATGGATGTACTTTAATTCATTGAACTAGACCTCTCAATTGTCATTTAAGTAATGTTTAATTTTTTACTGTTATGAAAAAGGTTCTACAAAGAGCAGATATCTTTGCGAATGTTTGCATATCTCTAGGCTTGATTTCTAGGTGGAATCGCTGAATCAAAAATATATTAAGAATGAGCTATTATACCTTTGTCAAATATATTTTTAATAACTATAATATTTTATGAATCTGCCATTATCTACTTACCAATTCCTTATATTGTCGAATTTAGATTCTGTGATAAATTTAGATATCCTGTGATAAATACCCTTGCGAGTAGATTCTGTTTTTTAAAGAATAAGTAACCTGAGAGGAATTTGTCAACTATTAAGTATATTTTATTTACTTACTTTCCCAAAGCTATTATTTCTCCAAAGCTATTTCCCAAAGCTATTATAAGCAGTATATTTAATGGTAATATTTTTAGAAAAAGTAGAGCTTTGATAAAGTCATGTCCTAGGATTTTTAGTATTTTACTCAAGAATTTTTGAATCTTACATATACATATGTTTCATTTTAGGTTTTGTCATCTGTAACAAAGATCATTGTGAAGCTGAAGATGGAATAAAGTCTTGTAACACTGGATCTGGATTAAGAGATTTAGAAAAGAAAATTAGTCACTTTGGTTTTTAGCATTCCAATTTCATAATATTTATTTATCTAAGTAGATTTAGGGAGTAGACATTAAATTTCATTGTTATACCAAAGGATGCACTAGTATTTGGTCTAGCATACTTTTTGTGTGAAAGAAAGTAGATAGCCAACAGCTATAGTGGTTCATAATGAAATATACTAAGAGGAATTTTGTAATGTTAGTTACTGGGTTTCTAATCTATACAATTGATTTAATTGTGGATATCTGGGTTTCTGTCAGGTTTTTCCAAGAGGAGCAAATTGTTTTTGGTGCTTTAACAATAAGTTTTATGCTCTTTGGAACACTTATTAGCCAGTGTTTTAGTTATTCTTGGTTTAAGGCCGATTTAAAGAAATCTGGTCAAGAAAGTCAGTGTCGTTTACTCCTATTTCATTGCTTGCAAGGAGGAATTTTTACAAGGTAAGCCTGCACTTTGATTATTAACACTTTTTCTTTTATCCAAACAGAAAGAAACTTCATGTATCTGGGTAGTCCAGTGTACAAAGGTCCCATATTTGCATGTAGTATAAAGCTTACTTGCTTCTCACTGCCAGTGCTCAGATGAGTCACTGCTGTACTGTCAGAAATTTCCAGGTTCACTAATAGAATGTTTTAATTTACACAATTAAGTGACTTATTCTGATATGCACTTGTATTTAATGTGAAGGATAAAGACTCATTTGTATGCTTATGAGTTTTTCATTTTCTATTTTTTATTCTGTGCCTGATTGTACAAATACAGCCTATCACTTGACTCTGATAGAGCACTTAATTTTTTAAGGTACTTATGCTATTGATTTAACTAACTGAAATTTTTATTTTAATAGTGCAATAGCCATATAGTTAGTTGGGTATACAAGCATACACAGAATTAAAAATACCTTAAGAATTATGTTGTACAAAACTTTATAGTTAAATAAACTGAAATCTAATAGGCTTTGATAACCGTGTGATTCTTCATATATCTAATTTCACGTGATTTTACATTATGACTGTAAGGGATGTAATTCTGTTAAAAACATTAATTTAAAAGTAAAGAAAAATTAAAGACAGATTAAGAGGATATCATACTGTTTCAAAGCAGAGTTTGAATTTGGGCTATTTTAATAACTTTCATTAAGGTTAATTTCTGATTTTATACTGTTAAAAAGCAACAAATTCTTGGCAATTACTTGAAGGTATTAAAAAATTCCAGGCATTCATAATTTAGTTAGTTAAGTAATAATAAATGCCATTCAATTCATGAAATTTATAGTTTGCAAAATATTTTCACATATTTTGCCTTTTTAAGGCTAGAATCACAAAATTATAATATGTTGAGAAATGAAATATGCAGTGAGGAAAAAGTACAGGTTTTACGGAAGTTGGAAAGAAAGTACTTTAAGTGTTCATCTTGAAAGTTAGTGTTGGAACTCAATTCTTACTGAAATTACATTCTCAAATGAAAATATTTAAAGGAATGGAGTAAAAATTAGTGCTGATAAGTAAATGTATGTATAATAAGTGAGATTTAATGAATGTTCTTTATAAGCAATAATAAAAATTATGTAATTGCAATATCTTTAGCTGTGTGAAAATTACTCTTGTTTTTAAAGATTTATTTATTTGTGTACAAGATCTGGGGGATAGGCCAGAGGTTGGGGCGGGGGGCAGTGAGAATTTCACCAGGGACAGAGTAGGGAGCAGAACAGGTGGAGTTACTGAAATACACTGCTAAGGGGAGCAGCGGGTGAGACCGGAGAGGTCTGCTGTGCCATGTGTGGGTTAGTTCACTGGCCAGGCATTGAACTCAGGCCATAGTGGTGATAGCACTGAGACTTAAACTCTAGGCCGCCAGGGGGGCTCCAGTGCACAGAATTTAGAAATACAGAAAAATCCTTATTTGCCACTCTATTAATAGAAAATTTTCTTATATACAGAACTATTTTCATTGGTCTTTCAGATAATGACTTGAAGCTTCTATAAGATATGTTATAAATTGTGTTATAAAACAAAGGTAAATTACCTTAATTTTACGTGTTTCTTGACATACTTAGTAATTTCTGATGGAATGTCAACTATTGTATGTAAAACATTGTAGGCATTTCAGAGGATACTATTTTCCTGTTTTGTGCTAGGAGTTTCGAGTGTTAGTCTACTTTTGGTGCAGCCTTCCAGGGCACTGAGAGTCTGGTATGGCCATGCTTATTCGTCATGTCCAGAATACTAGTCCTTACCATCTTGGCACCATAAGACTGCCAGAAACTCTGCTTTTCTTTTCCAGTATTTTCTGCTTATCTTTAAAAAGCTAAAGCCTCTTCTAGCTTCAAATTTGGCAGATGTCTTGAAGGAAAACGGCTTTTGAGTTTCCCTCAGCATTCAGTCCTCAGAGATCTTTAAAACCTTTGCTAGTTTCTAACAATAACTCTCTGCCTGGATAAATTCCAGATTGTCAACTTCTTGTCCTGAGTAACAAAATCAGCAAGTATCTCTAGGCAACATGTATCTATGGAAACATCAGTTGAGTTTCCAGTTTCCTTAGCTATTTCAACAGGCATATTGGCTTGCTTCAGGGTACTACTTCCTATGTAGAAGTATAATCCTTAACATGCAGTCTTTAATTATAACAAATCTGAAGTTGTACAGAACTTTACAGTTCTCAGAGATCATATAAAGACTTCAAAATACTTGAATTCCATTTACCATGTTCCCATTTTATCCATTAATTGTTCTGGTATTTTGTTTTCTGTTTTTAACTTCACTATTACCCTATTATTATTGTTTTATATAATTAAGTTTTACTAAATTTGTTTGTTTACTACTCTTTATTTTTTATTCCTCTTGTGTCTTAGCTCTTTAACCTTGGATCACTTTTCTTCTGCCTGCATGAGGTTCATCTTTTTGAATTGCATCAATTGCATCTCTCTGTTTTTGGTTGTCTAGACATGTCTTCATTTCACCTTATTTCTTGAGAGGTATTTTAGTGGCTATAGAATTTTAGATGAGTAGGTGTTTTCTCTCAGCATATAATATTCCCTTGTCTTTGGTTTCTGTTTTGGCTTTTGAGGAGTTAGATGTCAGTCTTATTGCTGTTCTTTAAAAAAAAAAATTATCTTTTGTCTTCTCTGCCTGCTCCCATATTTTTCTCTTTACATTTGGTTTTGCATAGTTTAATTAAAATATATCTGAATATATTTTATTTCTCTTGCTTGGGATTTGATGGTTCTCTGGATTCTGTTGATTATTACATTCCATCAATTCTACGCATTTCTTACACATTATCCTTTGCAGCATTTTCTTTAACACATTTCTCTCTTTTCATTGTGGGACTCCAAGCAGATGTAAGTCAGATCTTCTCACTGTGACTGACTTGACACATGTTAGATATTTAAAATTTTTGTTTTTTGACTCTGTTATGTTCTGTTTATTTTTTCATAACTCTTCTTTCATTAGTACTTTCTTTTGCTGTGGCCAAAGTGTTATTATACCCAGCTACTACTTTCTAAATTTTCTTTCAACACTTTGATTTTCTTTATGATAGAACTTTTGAACTCTGATAGGGAGATAACATCTCCCATTACTTTTGATTGTATTTGGGAGAGTTCTCTACTTGTGATGTCACATTCATTCAAGGTCTCAAATTTCCATGTGATTTGTTTTATGTCTGTCCTCTTTGCTTTTTTTTGATTTCCTATTTTTTTTTAAGTATTTGTAGCAGTAACTTAGAGAGTTGAACAACTTTTACTTTTCTAGCAGGTGTTGCTGTGGTTTTATTTACTTTTAGCTTTTTACCTTTGTAGGCCCAAAGACCTAATCTTGCATTTGTGGAGTCAGAGGGTGGGAGATAGGCCTGCAGGCTTCCAGCCACTGGTTTTGAATGAATGTGCTAGGGAAGAGAGGACTGGCTCATGTTTGTGGCACCCCACATATCCCTCTTCTCTGTGGTTCTAGACCTAGACTGTGCAGTTTCTTTGCAGTGTCAGTGTGCTTCATGAGGTTAGTACCAATCCCAGCATAGGGGAAGGGGAGTCCAATCCAGAGCACAATGTCTGATCTCCTTACTGGTGATCCAGCATGTATGGAGACCTCCAGCTTCCTTGTCAGTGTTTCTTTTCAGTCAGTGCTGTGTGCATCTACTCCATTTATCTCTCTCTTCCCTACAGCCCATGGTTGGGCTGACAGCCTGCTGGTATATTGCCAGTCTTAGACCACAGCCTTAGGCATTTCTTTCCTCTTACTTTCTGTTCAATGAAGGATGACTTTCTTTTCTGTCTTCTCACAGTCTGTTTTGATCTCCAGTGTCCAGTGGGTATTTCAGTTTTGTTCCAAACCATGGGGTTCATAGATTTTAGTGTCTTTCTGGGACATGGTTACATGGCTATATGAAAGTGAAAACTGGGTAGTTGGGTTATTGGAGTAGAGTGGTACTTTTTCACTGTATTTTTTGATTTTTGAATTATGTGAATACTTTTTCTATTCAAAAAATTGAAAAAAAAAGACAAAATTGAATTAGGTTGACTATGAGTAAAAAGTGCCATCTAGATAAGATATTTCCCTTTTGCCTTTCTTTTTTATTTTCTTAGTCAGAAAGTGATAGACTACTAAGTTGAAGTGACAATAAATAAAAATTACAACACTTTTTAAAAATGGGCCACTCTGTTTAAGGGTTTGGAGTGGAACAACGAGATTTGCTTAATTATGGATTTACTTCCCTACAGACTAGATAAATTGAGTTTGTGTTGGTAGATGAAAAACAAGGGCTATGAACATGAATTATTTATTCATTAAAGCCCCTGTTTCTATTAAGTATGCTGTTACTGACTAGGTATCTGTGGAGTCAGTATCTGTTTCATTTTCAAGAATATGCATTTTCCATTTTACATATTATTTGTGATAAAGCCTCTGTCTATGACAAAGGAGATTTTCCCTTTGATGGCTATATGAAAGACATGTGAATTATTTAAATATAGAAGTCATTTTTCTCCTTTTTAATGTATGATGAAAAATGTTCAAGTTGTAAAAGAGAGGGTACAATGTATAGATGAGTCTCTTTCCTTCCAAGGCCCCTAGGCGACCTTGTCTCTTCAAGGCGTTCTTCATTATAGAGTTTTTATTTTTTTTTTATATATATTTTTTAGCTTCCCTTGATTGTCAGTGTTTTTTTATAAATATTTTATTTACTTTTGTTATTCATATCTTTTACATTATTGTGTGTTCCCCATAGGTTACCCACCACCTGTTCACCCGTGGAGCCATCACCATAGTCCCCTGGGCTCTCCTCTTCCCCACTCTTGAGCCCTTAACCTCCCCTCCTTCCCTGCTGAATGTCGCTTTCTTATTTGACTCCCCTATATTCCTGTTATAAGTGAAACCATTCGATATTTTTCTCTTTCTTTCTGGCTTATTTCACTGATCAGGATCCCTTCTAAATCCATCCATATTGCTGTGAATTGCATGTGTTTGTCTTTTTTGAATGCTGAATAGTATTCCATTGTGTATATGTACCACATCTTCTTGATCCAATCATCTATTTTTTGGGCATCTGGGTTGTTTCCATACCTTAGCTATTGTAAACAGTGCTGCCATAAACATGGGGGTGCATGTATTCTTTTGGATTAGTGTTTTTGTGTCCTTTGGGTAGATTCCCAGAAATGGTATTGCCGGGTCATATGGAAGCTCCATTTCTAGGAGTTTGTGGAAACACCATAGTGGTTGGATCAATTTGCATTCCCACCAGCAGTGTAGGAGAGTTCCTTTTTCTCCACATCCTCGCCAACATTTGTTGTTACCTGTTTTTTTAATGTGCGCCATTCTCACTGGTGTGAGGTGGTATCTCATTGTGGTTTTAATTTGCATTTCCCTGGTTATAAGTGATGTTGAACATTTTTTCATATACCTGTTGGCCATCCGCTTTTCTTCTTTGGAGAAGTGTCTTTTTAGCTCTTCTGCCCATTTTTTGACTGGAATGTTGACTTTGTTTCTGTTGAGCTGTGTGAGCTCTTTGTAGATTTTTGTTATCAGTCCTTTATCGGTTGTATTGTGTGCAAAGATCTTCTCCCAATTAGTAGGGTGTCTGTTTGTTTTGATTATTGTCTCTTTTGCTGTACAGAAACTTTTTAGTTTGATGTAGTCCCAGCTGTTTATATTTTCTTTTACTTCCTTTGCTATGAGGGAAGTGCTTTGAAAGATTTTGCTGAGATGTATGTCATGTAGAGTTTTGCCTATACTTTCTTCTATAAACTTTATGGTTTGAGGTCTTATCTCCAGGTCTTTCATCCATTTTGAGTTGGTTTTTGTGTATGGTGTGAGGTAGTAGTCTAGCTTCATTTTTTTTGCATGTAGCAGTCCAGTTCTCCCAACACCATTTATTGAACAAGCTAATCTTGTTCCATTGCATATTATTTGCTCCTTTGTTGAAGAGTAGTTGTCCATAAATATGTGGATTTATTTCTGGTTTTTCTATTCGATTCCATTGGTCTGTGTGTCTGTTTTTGCTCCAATACCATGCTGTTTTAATTATTATGGCTTTGTGGTATAGTTTGAAATCAGGGAGTGTAATCCCTCCATTCATATTCTTTTTAGTCAGGAGAGCTTTAGCTATTCGAGGTTTTTTTGTGGTTCCATATGAATTTGATCAATATCCATTCTATTTCTTTGAGGAATGTCATTGAGATTTTTATTGGCATCACATTGAATCTGTACATTGGTTTTGGTAGGGTGGCCATTTTGATGATGTTGATTCTTACAATCCATGAGCAGGGGATGTCTTTCCATTTTTTTGTATCTTATATTTCTTTTAACAGCGTCTTGTAGTTTTCTTTGTATGAGTCCTTTACCTCTTTTGTTAGGTTTATTCCCAGGTACTTGATTTTTTTGGTTTTGATTTTAAAGGGGATAATTCTTTTAATTTCTTCTTCAGACTGAGTGTTTGCATATAGAAAGGCTACTGATTTTTGTGCATTGGTTTTGTATTGTGCTACGTTTCTGAATTGGTCAATAGTTTTGAGTAGTTTTTCTATGGAGTTTTTAGGATTCTCTATGTAACTATATCATCTGCAAATAGTGACAGTTTAATTTCTTCCTTCCCTATTTGGATTCCTTGTATGTCTTTCTCTTGTCTTATTGCTGTCGCTAGGACTTCAAGTGTTATATTGAAAAGCAATGGTGAGAGTGGGCATCCTTGTCTTGTTCCTCATTTTAGGGGAAAGGCTTTCAGCTTCTCACCATTGAGGATAATATTGGCTGTCGGTTTGTCATATATGGCTTTTATTATGTTAAGGAATGTTCCTTCTGTCCGAAGGATTTCAAGGGCCTTTATCATAAATGGGTGTTGCACTTTGTTGAATGCTTTCTCAGCATCTATTGATATGATCATATGGTTTTTATTTTTCTTTTTGTTGATGTGTTGGATTACATTGATTGATTTTCAGATGTTGAACCATCCTTGTGTCCCTGGAATAAATCCCACTTGGTCGTGGTGTATTACCTTTGGATGCATTGTTGGATCCTGTTGGCCAAGATTTTGTTTAATATTTTTGCATCAGTATTCATTAGGGATATTGGTCTGTAGTTTTCTTTTTTTGTATTGTCTTTATCTGGTTTTGGTATTAGAGTAATATTTGCTTCATAGAATGTGTTTCGTAGTACTCCTTCCTTCTCAATTTTTTGAAAGAGTTTGTGTAATATAGGGATTAGTTCATTTTTGAACGTTTGGTAGAATTCATTTATGAAACCATCTGGTCCTGGGATTTTGTTTTTAGGGAGGGTTTTGATTACTGCTGCAATTTCATTGCTTGAGATTGGTCTGTTTAGGTGTTCTATATCTTCTTTACCTATTTTTGGGTGGCTGTGTAGTTTCAGGAATTTGTCCATTTCCTCTAAGTTGTTGAACTTGTTTCCATATAGCTGTTTATAGTAATCTCTGATTATTCTTTTGATTTCTGCTGTGTCTGTTGTAATTTCTCCTCTTTTATTTCTTATCCTGTTTATTTGTGTGTTCTCCCATTTTTTTCTTTGTGAGCCTTGCTAGAGGTTTGTCTATTTTGTTTATTTTTTCGAAGAACCAGCTTTTGGTTTCGTTGATCTTCTGTATTGTTTTTTTGATTTCCATTTCATTTATTTCTTCTGTGGTTTTTATTATTTCCTTTCTTATACTGGCTTTTGGGTTTTTCTGTTGTTCCTTTTCCAGTTCTTGGAGGTGGGAGATTAGATTGTTTCTTTGAGTTGTTTCTTGTTTCTTGATGTGGGTCTGTATTGCTATGTATTTTCCTCTTAATACTGCTTTTGCTGTGTCCCAAACGTTCTGGAAAGTTGTGTCTTCTTTGTCATTCATTTCTAGGTATTTTTTAATTTCTTCTTTGATCTCCTCATTAGTCCAGTGGTCTTCGAGCAGTGTGGGTTTCAATCTTCATGATGTAAAAGGGTTCCTTTTTTTCTTTTCATGGTTCATTTCTAGTTTGATGGCTTTATGATCGGAGAAGATAGTAGGTATGATTTTGATCTTTGTGTATCTGTTGAGGTTTGTTCTGTGACCTAGTATGTGATAAATCCTGGAGTATGATCCATGTGCACTTGAGAAGAATGTGTATTCAGATTTTTGGGGGTGCAGTGCCCTATATATATCTGTTAAGCCCATGTGGTCTAGGTTCTTATTTAGTGCTTTAATGTCCTTGCTTATTTGTTTTCTCATTGATCTGTCCATTTGTGATAATGGAGTGTTAAAGTCTCCAACTATATATGTATTTTCTCTAATGTCTGTTTTCAGAGATGATAATAATTGTCTTATATATTTTGGTGCTCCTTCATTTGGGGAGTATATGTTGATGAGGGTTATATCATCTTGCTGAATTTTCCCCTTTATCGTGATGTAGTGACCATCTATGTCTCTTTTTACCTTTTTTAGTTTGAAGTCTATTTTATCTGATATAAGTATAGCTGTCCCTGCCTTCTTTTTAGGTCCATTTGCTTGTAGGATTGTTTTCCAGCCTTTTACTTTCAGGCTGTGTTTACCTTATGTGGCTAAATGTGTTTCCTGTAGACAGCAGAAGGTTGGGTCCTGTTTTTTGATCCATTTCTCTACTCAGTGCCTTTTTATTGATGAGTTGAGTCTGTTTACATTTAGAATTAATATTGATACATTGACATCTATATTGACCATTTTGTTTGTCTTTTTGTGGTTTTATTCCTTGTCGTATTCTGTTCTTTTTCATTCCCTTGTCACTTTTGGTTTTAGGACTTCTTGTAGTATTGTTTGTAGTGGGGGTTTAGTTGTGATGAATTTCTGGAGACTCTGTTTGTCTGGGAAGATCCTTACCCTTTCTTCATAGAGGGAAGAGAGCTTTGTGGGATAAAGTATTCTTGGTTGGAATTTATTGTCTTGGAGTTTGTTGAATATGTCTCTCCATTCTTTCCTTGCCCGTAGTGTTTCTTCGTAGAAGTCAGATGTCATCCTGATTGGTTTTTCTTTATAAGTTATTTGTTTCCTCCCACTTGCCATCTTCAGTATTTTTTCCTTGTCCTGTATTTGTGTGAGTTTAAGTATGATATGTCTAGGTGTAGGTTTTCTGGGATCATGGTGATTTGGAGATCTTCTTGCTTCTTGTATGCTGATTTTCATACTTGGGAACTTTTCTTCTATCACCTCCTTAAATAGTTTCTCTGCTCCTTGGTCCCTCTCCTCTTCTTCTGGGATTCCTGTAACTCTTATGTTTCCTTTTTTCATGGTGTCAGATAGATCTTGAATTGTTTTTTCATTCTTTTCCCTTTGTGCTTCTATTTCCTTTTCCCTTTTGGATCTTCTAATATTTGCATCTTCGAGATTGCTAGTGTTGTCTTCCATTTCATCGATTCTGCTTTTATTGCTGTTCCCGGAGATCTTTAGTTCTTCCATTAAGCTCTTGTTCTCCTTCTTTAGGGTCTCGATTTCTTTCTTCAGATCGTTAATTGTTTTTTCCATTTCTTTCTTTTCCTTTATCATCATTTTCTTTTTTTTTTTTCATGATTTTCATGATTCTAAAGTCTTTATCTGTCAGAGAAGTTCTTCCGTGTCATTGTCAATGAGTTTTGGTACTTGATTTTCTTTTTGTTCTGTATCCTTTCCCTGAGGGCATGCTTGGTTGTTTGTATTTTTCCTTCTCCCTGTTTGTCTTCTGATTTGTTGTAAGTGTTGGGAGATTATGGCACTGGTTTTGGCAGGTATCTCTTTGGGTTCTCCTTCTTGGATGTCAGGGAGTGGTGATCTAACCGGTTCTGGCCCTGTTAGGCCAAACCCCTGGTGGTCGTGATGGTTGGTGGTCCCAGTGCTAGCTCCACTCAGTTCCAAGATCCCCAGTACTGAAGTCTGTGCCTGTTTTGCATTAGATCCTTGTAGGCTAGGGAGGATAATTTCTTAAGATTTTTTCTTTTAGTGGTTCCTGCTGAGATGGTAGTTGCAGGTTTAATTTAGGAGGTCTTCTGTAGTCTTTTGCCCCTGAGGTCTTGTGGTGTTTGGGTGGCCCCACTGCTGGGATTTTTGTCCCCTTTCAGGTGTCAGATGCTGCTGCCTTCAGTTTTCTTTCTGTCTCTGTCATTGCTAGTATTCTCGCTATAGATCTTCCTGTTCTTTCTCTCCCTCTATTTCCTCCAGTGTTTACTAGAGGCTATCACTGCTGTTGGGGTTGGGTCTGGTCGGGAAGAGTCACCTGAGGCCAGCCCTGCGCCTCTGCATCTCTGATTTCACCACTATCAGGGCGTGGCCACTTTACGATGGGGGAGGAGGGTGGGGGCAGTTGGCTGTGAGTTGCCTCAGGTAGTTGTAATTTCGAGTCCTGCCAGGAGTCTCCAGTTGTTTCAAGTCCTGCCCTGGAGTTGCAGCTTCAAGTGCTTCTCCCGCGCCTGGAGGGCGGACGTGGTCGACTAGCCTGCGGTCTTTATCTGGCACTTGTGGAGCTGACCCCCTCCCATGGTATTTCTCTGGCAGGGCGGGTGCTGCGCCTGGAGGGCAGTCGCGGTAGCCTAGCCCGCAGTCTTTATCTGGCGCTTGTGGAGCTGACCCCCTTCCCGCGGTATTTATTTCACGTGGCTCACGGAACAGGAAGCCCCAACTGCGAGTGGCTTTTGTCTTGTGCTGCTTCCGCATCTGTAGCCAGGAGCCTGTTCCAACAGTTCCTCCAGTGGCTAGAGAATATTAGCGCTACTGAGGCGGGGGGAGCCCACCACTCCAGAGTTCTGTTCCAAAGGGGGTCATTAGAGTTTTTAAAATGGACTAGGTGTATCCTCCTTCTTAACTATTCTTTTTAAACTCTTTAGAAATTTTCAAATTTTCCAGAGTGTAATACTTACGAAACATCTTTTTGTGCCTTTTACCTCAATCTTTTACATATTTATGCGTTTTCTAGGTGTCCTGTTATTGATTTCTTATTTAACTTCATTTCGGTCAGAGAAAATACTTGTATACTTCTATTTTCTTTATGTTTACTGGGACTTTTCTTACGCCCCAGCATATAGTCCAACTTGATGAACATTCCATGTGCATTTGAAAAGAATTTTGTAATTTGCTGTTGCATGTTGTATTCTATAATTGCAATATTAGGGCATTTTGGCTGATAGTGTTATTAAAATCTGTATCCTTACTGAGTTTTTTTTGGGGAGAGATGTACTTTTCCTTTCAACTACTAAGAAATTTATTAATCTTCAACTTGTTAAAATCCTCAACTAAGACTGTGGACTTATCTTTTGCTGCCTTTACTTTTGATAAATTTTGGTTCATATATCTTAAAGCTTCATTTTTAAGTGCATATAGATTTAGCAATGTCATGTCGTCATGAGGAATTGATTCCGATATCATTATGATATGATTGTCTTAATTCTGGACAATTTTCCTTGATTTGAATTCTGTTTCGTCTGGATTACTAACATACCTGTATGAATTATTTTATGTGATTTCCTTTCAAAATCTCTGCCTTTGTTTATAGAATCATATAAAATTGAATATTCATTTTTTAAAATCCAGTTTGACAATCTCTTTTAATTGGGGTATTTAGTTTATTTATAGTTTGTGTAACTATTATTGATAATAGAGTTGTCTTCTGACTTTGTTGTTTCTGAAAATCAGTCAACATTCTTGTTGTTTTTCATTGTGAAATATATGTATTTTCTCTGTTTTAAAGATTTTTCTCGATTTTTAACAGTGTGAGTATGAAGTGCCTATGTCTGATTTTATTTGTCTTTTCTGTTTGAGTTCATTGAGCTTTTCTGATCTTTCATCAAATTGGGAAAATATTTTTGGTGAGTGTGTCATCAAGTACTTTTTTTTTCTTTTTTTATCTTTTTTTTGATAAATATTTTATTTATTTACTTTTGTTATTCATATCTTTTACATTATTGTGTGTTCCCCATAGGTTACCCATCACCTGTTCACCTGTGAAGCCATCACCATAGTCCCTTGTGTTCCCCTCTTTCCCTGTCTTGAGCCCTTACCCTCCCCTCCTCCCCTGCTGAATGTCACATTCTTCTTTGGCTCCCCTATATTCCTGTTATAAGTGAAACCATTCGATATTTTTCTCTTTCTTTCTGGCTTATTTTGCTGATCATGATCCCTTCTAGTTTCATCCATGTTGCTGCGAATTGCATGTGTTTGTCTTATTTAAATGCTGAATAGTATTCCATTGTGTATATGTACCACATCTTCTTGATCCAGTCATCTGTTTTTGGGCATCTGGGTTGTTTAGCTATAGTAAACAGTGCTGCCATAAACATGTGGGTGCATGTATCCTTTTGGATTCGTGTTTTTGTGTCCTTTGGGTAGATTCCCAGAAATGGTATTGCCGGGTCATATGGAAGCTCCATTTCTAGGAGTTTGAGGAAACACCATACAGCTTTCCATAGTGATTGGATCAATTTGCATTCCCACCAGCAGTGTAGGAGAGTTCCTTTTTTTCCACATCCTCGCCAATATTTGTTGTTACCTGTTTTTTTAATGTGCACCATTCATCAAGTACTTTTTTTCCCCTGCCTGTTCTCTCTTTTTTTCTTCTGGGTCTTCATTTATACCTATGTTATTGCGGTTCTATTGGTTATTTCCCCTCATTTCCCCACTCTCTGTGCTTTAGTTTGCTAATTTGAACACCCAGGTGGTCTTTATGGGTTTCTAATAACCCATTGGGGTTTCTTTATGTTTCTAATAATTGACTTTTCTCTTTAAATTAATTTATGTTTATTTACATATCAAGTAGTTTTTTTTATTGTATAGTGCACATTGTGATTGATACTTTGTAGAGACTCTAGTTTCTATTGTCTTCCATTGTAGAGAAAACAGACAACTATTAAATTTCCTTGATATGTTGTAAATGCTTGGTTTAGACTTTGTTAGGAAGTTTTTGCTTTTGTCCTTCGTCCTAGGGAAAGTCTCTAAGACCTTAAATATGTCTTTACTCCTGAAGTATGATCCATTTGAGGTTTCAGTGGAATGCTTGCGAGGTATTTGCAAAGACCACTCCGATTCAGTGGAACTCAAGCTGCAAACTCTTCCCTATGGTAACCATTGACAGAAATTTCTGCTCAGGTTCCTTCTAGCCATTTTTCTTCAGTTTCTTTGAGTCTCTGTCCACATATGCTTTTATGCATTTTAGTAATAGATTTTATATGTTTTGATAAAGAATCAGCCAAGGATTTGAGGATGATCTATGCAGATTTTTTGAGGTTTTCTGTAGCTCCCTATTTTCTGGGATTCTCCCTTAATTTTTAACCACTGGCATACGCATACTCAGTCTTGTGACTCTTTTGCCAGTACTATTATGACTTTCTGCTGGTACTCTCTCTGCTTAATGCCATTTGGACTGTGGAATACCTTCAGAGGAAAAATCAGATAAATATGCATCTTATTCAGTATGTTTCCTTTCTTTGAAGGGTTTAATTCCTTCTTTTCTTTTATATTTTGTCCAGAATTGATCATTCTCATCAGTAGAAGGATTCACCTTATACAAAGTAATCCATCATTACTAGAAGCTTGTGCCTTTTTAAATCTCAAATAAAGTAATGTTATAATAAATATGTCAAGAAAGCACCCTCTGTTCCTTATTCTTTGCATTCTTTATCATTTGGTCCCATAAAACTGAAATCATATCCTATTGATTAAATAATTTTATTCATATATCACTTCCCATGAAATTATCATCAAATAATCAGAACTTTGTATAGCTTTGCCATTAATCGCTACAGAATTAGAAAATATTCCTCCCTAAAGTCACTGAGGAAATGTTAATGTGCATATCAGTAAAAGTGCCCCCCCCCCTTTTTTTGTTGGCCAACAGGCATATATCTGTCACTTAACATGTGTCAGGTACTGGTCAAAACATTTTGCATGTATTAATTAACACTTTATTTCTCATATCAACCCAGTGAGGTGTAGGTATGATGATTACCGGTTTCTTTTTAGGTGAGGAAACTGAAGCACAGAGAGATTAAGCTGAGAAGTGATGGAGCCAGGATTTGAACCCAAGCATTCTATTAGAATTTGTCCTTTTTTTTTTTTTTTTAAGATTTTTGCAGTCCTTTAATGCTGACACAAGGGACTCTAGAATTTGTCCTTTTAATCACTGTGGCTCCTCCCTTTCATACTCTGTGCTGCTTGTACTAATTATGGTTTGTGCTTTTTAGTATTTGAAAATTTTTGAGTTTTCCAATACCTATACTATTGGTTTATAATCTACTTTAAAAAAAAAAGGATCACATGATGTATTATATAGTATATGCAAAGGAACCCACTACTGTGCCAGATACCCAGAAAAGACTCAAATATAACTTACCTATAAATCTCCCCTATAAATCCTAGACAATATTAATCATTATTTTCTTTGGTACTTAAACATAGTTTTTACATTTCTATTTACATTTCTATTTCTTCTGTCTTGCGTTACATATTAATAGTTTATAGACTTAATCTACTTTCTTATTAGTTTGTAAGGTCATGGAAGGTGATGATCATGCTTTCATCAGTTTTTTAGACATTCTGTCCTGGCATCTAACCCATATTAAATGTGATGGACATGTTACTCTAAAACTGTGATGGTAAAAATATAATTCTGTTTGCCAGATGAAAATTCTTTACATATGCATATATATGTACATTTGTTTACAGTGGAAATATCTTATATTTGTGTATTATTTTTAATATTTCAGAGTTCTTTCATATCTACTATTTTCCTTAGTTTTTTAGAAAAAAATACCTTGAGCTTTCTGTTGTTCATTCAGTAAATATCTTCTGAGACCTACTATGTTCCCACTTCTGCTCTAGTTGCTTAGGATTTAGCAATTAACAAAACAAACACCTGACTTTCATGTAGAATTCATTCTTGTGAAAAGAATAAAAGTAAATAACAAAATAATAAAATAACTTTAATAAAATAAACTTACATCACAAAAATAAATAATAAGTCAAGTGGAAGTGAGGAAAAATAACACAGGGCAAAGAGAATTGACAGACATACATTAAATAGTGTCATCTAGGAAGACCTGTCTTTAAAAAGAAGTAGCATGTGAGTAGAAACCTGGTGAGGTTAAGGAATAAACTTGAAAAATATCTAGGGTTTAGAAAAGTGAAATAGATTGAAGCAGGATATATATCATTGCCCTTATTTTCTACATGAAGAAACTGAGGTGAGATAAAGAGTTAACTGAGATAAAAAGTTTTGATAAGCTTTGGGCCAGAATTCTGCGTCATTGATTTATTTCATTGTTATTAACTTTACGGGCATAACGGTAAGTCCTGTTCATTTTAAAATCCTTTCCAAGGAATAAACAGAGCAAGGATATTTTAAGACTCTGAGATTTTATGTATTTTCTAGGATTGTAATGGCTAAAGAATTTAGCAGCTTGTAGATATTAATTGCTAGATTAAATTAAGATTCAATCTTATTTTCAACCTTGATACTATCACATGCATATAAAACAAAAAGGGCATCTGTCTGTATTGTAGTTAAGATAAATTGCATGAACTGAAAATTGTGGTTTATCTTTCAGAAAGTCAAGTGTAAGACTAGTAATTTTAAGATGTAGGTTTGGATTCTAGGTCTGCCCCTTACTCTCTGTGTAACGTTTAGTAAGTCATTCTACTTTTTTCAGCTTTAGTTTTCCTATGTGTGAAGTGGGAATAGTATCTATTCATCGAATATAATTATTTGTGATGATGATGTGATATTATGTGTGTTTAACAGTGCTAGTGGACAATTACGTGCAATAAAATTTTATGGAGTCTGAATCTCAATAAAGCCACCACAAGATGCTAACAAAGTCGAGAGAAATTTATGATAGAGAAAGTTTTGGGGAAAATTTTATGCATAAACACATGCTGCTTTTCTCAAAATACCTGTATTAATGTACATGTTACCAAGAAAATATTGAGATAAATATTATTGTTTACAGGTATTGGTTTGCCTTGAAAAAGGGTTATCATGTGGCCTTCAAACATAACAGCAAAGATGATGCATTCACGCACGATCACAATGAAGTTATAGATAGAGTGACTGATTTGAGTTTGCTCAGGCTGTTTGAGACCTACTTGGAAGGCTGCCCACAACTTGTTCTTCAGCTCTACATTTTTCTGGAACATGGTGAAACAAATATTCGTCAAAGTAAGTCTTTCCTGGGGCCCTCCTGGTGGTGCAGTGGTTAAGCGCTGCGCTTAAGTGCTGTGCTGTGGAGCTGTCGGCAGCTGAGGCGCAAGTTCGATGCCTGATGGGGGAGATTCCCACATCGCGCGGCAGACCTCTCCTGCCTCGCCTGCTGCTCCCTTCAGCAGTGTATTTCCGTCGATCTGCCTGTTCTGCTCCCCACTCTGTCTCTGGTGAGCCCTCTTGCCACCCCATGCCTTTGGCCTGTACCCCAGCTTGTATGCATAAATAAATAAATCTTTAAAAAAAAAAGACAAAGTAAGTCTTTCCTAACACATTGTGTTAGATGGATACCACTGAGATATAAACTACATATCACTTTGATTGTTTTTTTTTAATATATATTTTTATTGTTATTTATGTCTTTTACATTTTGTATTCCCCTTGGGTAGCCCACCACCAATTCACCTGTGATCTATCTCCATGGTCCCTTGTGTTCTTTTCTGTTCCATTTTCCTCCCTTCCCCCCTCCCCCCCACCACTTTGATTGGTTTTAGAATATTCGTAAAACATTTTTTTCTAGAATTATTTATTTTTTGAAAATTACTTTTCAAATATCAGAAGCATAGCTATTGTCTTCCTCCTCACCTCTTCTCATTCCTTTCTTTATCTGGCCATAAAGGAAACTGTTATTGTTAGTTTTTTGAGAATTGTTTTGAACTCATATTCTTTTTCTCTTTTGTAGAAATGGTAACATAAAATAAAAACTCTATTGTATTTTGCACTTAACAGTATATTGTGGCTATCCGTATTAGTACAGAAAGCTTCCTCGATCATTTTTATTATCTGCATAGCATTATAAAATGCAGATGTACCATGATTCATTTAACAAGCCCCCTTTATGTTAGTTTGTCATGTTTAATATTTCAATATTGCAAAAAATACCCAACAAATAATTTTTTGCATGTGACATTTTGTGTCTGTGATGAGTATCTATATAAATTTCTAGAACTGGAATTATTGGGTGAAAATGCAAATGCTACAAAACTAATGAAAATTTTACAAGTTGGCATATATGTTTGCTCTTTTGTAGCACATTTCTTTCTTGGGGTGAAGTATTCATTTTTTTAAAGGAGTTTAGTATTTCCTTTGAAAAATCTTTTAGTGGGTTTTTAGTTTGAGATGTTAAAAAAACTGCTAGATAATAGACCCAATTTTCATTAATAAATAGGGTTTCATGTCGACTTGGATTATTGGGTTGTCAGAAAAGTCATGACATAGTTTTTCTTTGAAAAACACAGGAAAAAAATGTGTCATGACTTTCCCGATGACCCAGTATTGCATAGGAACAGATTGTCATCTCCCTTGGACTGCCCTCTATACTTACCTGTGAGCTTAGTGCATTTGCCCAAAGTCTTCCTGTACCCAATATACCAGAAATCTCTAAATCTCTTCTAATATTTTTATGATTATTGTAAGACACAGAAATGAACCGACTGTGATACATAGAATACATGAGTTGAGATTGAGCATTCTATATTATGTAGTTTCTAAAGTTAGAAGTCCAGTATTTTGAGCTTATAATCTATATGATGGTAAATTTGCTAATACTTTCCAATAGTACATAGTACATGGGCCAGCCATGGGATCCAGTGACAGCCATTTTTGTTATGGTTCTATCCTTACATTTTAATTTCTTCTTGAAGTCAGAAGTTGAGGTATAAGTTAAAAACAGAAAAAACATGAGAAATAATCTAGTTGTCAATAGAAGATTTGGTAAATAAATCAGTCTAATAGTATAAAAATTATGTAGCCATTAGAAATTATATTTATAGATAACTTTTAAGGGAAAATATTTCTAAAATAAAATTTGTGCAAAAGCAGCTTATATAATTTTCAATCAGAATCCTTTTAGGGATACAAATAAATTATTACATAGGCAATGTCTGGAGGAAAATATGCAAGAATGTCAACTGTGGCTGATTCTGGGTAGTGGGATTATGAATGATTATAGTTCATTTTTATACTTTTACGAATTTCTAAATTTTCTACATTAACTGTGCATTGCTTTGATAATCAGGAATAATAAATCTTTGATGCTGCCTTCACTTTATCTTACATAGGAAAGTCTAGATTTGCACAGTAATGAGAGAGAGCAAGAGAGAGGGGGAGAGAACATAGGCGCGCTCTTATAGGGATAACAGTTCTATCAGATTGGGCCCCAATCATATGACTTTGTTTAACCTTAATTGCTTCCTTAAAGGTCCTGTTTCAGAATATAGTTGCATTAGGGGATAAGGGTTCAACTTATGAATTTTGCATATTCTCTGATTTGATAGGGTGTTTTATTTTGATAATTGCCAAATTTGGGGAAAACTCTACCAATTTCTTTAATAATGTCCTGTAATATCAGAGTATTTGAAATTTTTTTGGTGAAATAACTAATTTTAAATATTATTTGAATGAACAACACTATTGTGTCTCATTTAGTGACTTTGAGAGTCTTAAGCTTTCTTCACTGGTATCAGTAATGTATAATCAGAAGTAAATTAATAAGAATTGGTGTAGATATGATTAGGTAAAACCATTTTAGACTGAGAGAAAAACATAAGCTAAGGCATGGTTTGGCAAAGACAAGAAATTCAATTTGAATAAAGTGTTACATATAGGATAGAGTAGCAAAATGATCAAAAAATATATTGGAAGCAGGTAGGTAAGTGGGAAATGGGAAATAATGTCACAGTATAGTGTCAATTGGATGGGGATCAACAATCATGCTTTAATGTGAAGTAGTCAGAGACCTATTGGTGGGCATATAGTCAAGTGTTAAGATCAGCCACCTGCTTGAGAATCTAGGTCTGTTACTTGCTAATTTTACTTATTTAAATTAAATGTATTCACTATTCATTTTCATAAAGCCAGATCCCCAAAATGACCACAGCCACTTTAACACATCAAGGGGAAATGTGAGAATAGAGATAGGGAATTGAATGAATGCAATTAATATCTTTAATTTTTTCAAATATTTAGAAATATATGACAAGGTGAACAAACATACTGCTTATTCATAACCAGGCTTGGCAGGAGGCTGGGCCAGTATTGTTTCCTAAAATTTAAGCTTCACTACCTTTAGGATAAATCTACCTCTCGGGTAGCAGTATTTATTAACTTTGAACACATATATGTTTAATATACATGTGATTTTTTTGAAAATTACCAAAGAATAAAACCAGCTTGTCAGTAAAGAACATGGGTTATTAAATTGAAAAGCCCATCATTATAACATTTCAGAAAAGTAAAGATAAGTGTCTAGAAGATATGAGAGAAAAAGATCACTTTTCTTAAGTTAGAGAAACTGAATGACATTGCTATTCTTAACCATAGCATTTGAAATTAGACTATAATAATGACTTTAAAGTTTCAATGAAAACCTTAAATTTTTAAATTAAAATAACATATGTTTTAGGTATATAAATTATAAATCAACAATCTATATTACATTTTTTTCACCACTAAAAATCTGGAATAAGAAGCATTTTTGAACTTTGAACTTATTTCTAGCAAAACTATATATCAGATCTGAGGGTAGAATAAAGATACCTTGAGCATTTACATGGTCTCAAAATACCTAGGTGAGGCTTTTCTCAGGATTGTCTAGAGAATACTTGATCAAAGCGTGAGAATAAAGCAAGAAAGAAATACAAGGACGGGAAACAGGAAGTCAATACCACAGGTGGGTGCAGGGAAGTTCTGGGAAGATAGTAAGCAAACTTTGAGAATAACCACTGTAGTGCAGGAATATGGTATCATTTTTAAATAATTTTTTTAATTGAAGTAACATTGTATTATAACAATTTGTTTCAGATGTACATCATTTTAGACTAACATCTGTTTGTCACCATTGAAAGTCCACATCTAGAATAATCACTAAAACTAGTAGGATGTACCTGGAGTTTTATTAATTAATTAATTTGGAGATTTTGAAAAGCAATAGTGAAAAACTAAGCAAATAAGGAAATTAAAAAAGTTTTAAAAGAAAGAAAATATAATCAGAGTGTAGTTCTTGGTTGAGCATTAAAAAATGCTATACTCCCTTGTGGTGCAGCGGTTAAGCGCTGCGCTGTGGAGCTGTTGGCAGCGGCGACTGAGTTCAAAGCCCAGCTGGGGAGATTCCCATGTGGTGCGGCAAACTTCTCCTGCCTCTCCTGCTGTCCCCCTCAGCAGTGTATTTCTAATGATTTGCCTGTTCTGCTACCTGCTCTGTCTCTGGTGAACCCTCTTGCCGCCCCCAGCCCCCGCCTCTGCCTGTACCCCAGCTTGTATGCATAAATAAATCAATCTTTAAAAAAATGCTGCACTTTATAAGGTAAATAATGAATATTGATTTTGCCAAAAATTGTGATTTTACTCTTTCAGGCTGTTGGAAGGAGAGGAAAATGGAAGGAGGGGTGCGTGTGTGTGTGTGTGTGTGTGTGTGTGTGTGTATGTGCTAAATTTTCCTCTTCCCAAATGCAAATCCAATAATTAGTATTTAAAGTAAATAAGAAATAGCACAGTATATATGTTTTTATAAGTATGGCAATAAACATTAGAGGAAAAGCTAGAAGAGGTGATAGGATTTCTTCCGGGAGTTGTGACAGAAGTGAGGCCGGTTGAACGAGGTACTACTGTTTTTCTTGTGAATTCTGTGATACATATTACTGTATTAATTTTTTTAAATATTAATATTAATATTTTAAAATTTTCAAAAATGATGTTATTTTAAAAATGATATTTTTAAAAATGATGTTCATATATTAGTTGAAACCAATTACAAGACAATTTAGGAGAACACAATGATATAATTCAAATATGTTCGAGCTAAAGAAGAAAGAAGTCAACTAATTGTGTCACCCAGAGTAGTATATAAATACCAATACCAATAAAGCCAGGAGACTGAATAAAGGCATTTATAATTGTCATAATCTTATTTAATAGGTAAATCTATCTTAAGTCTGCCTTTCTTTCATAATATATAGATTTCCAAATGAGGCTAAATGGGAATGACTCGCATTCTGTATTCTGTTCTAAATTATTTCTAACTCTTCCAACTACTTTCAGTTTTATAAAGTACCCCAGTTTTGACACTGGGACTAATGACATCCCTTTCCAAAGTAATAATGAACTTAATTTTCTCTTCTGTTAATTCTGCACAAAATATTGAGTAAGATGTCAAAGGAATAGAAATTTGTTTGTTTAGGAAATATTTGTCCATTTGATTCATCATCCCAAAGACATGGGAAATTGAACTTGTGTGTATTTAAGTTAAATTTTCTGTTTAACCTGACTCCCTCCCTTCCTTCCTACCCCTCTCTTTCTCATGATGCCCTCAGTGATTTAGATATATGCCCATGGGCAAAGCTAAAGACTGAAAAGCTTAGTTCTACCTGTAATCTCCTAAAGAACTTTTAGAAATGCAGTCTCCATATTGCAGTTGTTCAACAAATTTGTTCAGTGAATTGATTCAAAATTTTATAAAGCAGTTCAATGTGCTGTTAAGTACACCGACTTTGGAGTCAGGTAGATTTAGGTTCAACTCTCTACAACTTGCTTGCTTGGGTCAAGCTAAGCATCAGTTCCCTCACATTTAATATGGGAGCATTAATATCTATCTCAAAGGACTAGATGAGATGAGCATATAAAGTACCTGACATGTAATTTAATGTTGCTATTCTTATTCCTATAACATATACTTTTTAAAATTTTTTGTTTTGTAGATGCAGCCATCCTGATTTCGTGCTGTGCTATTTCTTGGTCAACTGTTGATTATCAAATAGCTTTAAGAAAATCCGTGCCTGATAAAAACCTCCTCAGTGAACTCTATTCCAGACTCTCATACCTCTGTTATAAGTTGTTTACTTTATCATCTTGGATGCTGAGTATTGTTTTTCTTTTGTTCTTAAATGTTCATATCACTTTATTGCTGTTGTTTTTTCTTTGGTTTTTGGGTATAATGTGGGCATGTAAAATACAAACTCAGTTTTGTGCTTCCAAAAGTGTGGAATACTTATACAGGATTGTTGTTGGATTCATTCTTATCTTTACATTTTTTAATATTAAGGGACAGAATACCAAGTGTCCAATGTCTTGTTATTATATTGTAAGGGTGCTATTCACAGTGGGGATATTGATTGTGTTCTGGTTTTTCCCACTCTCTGTTTTTAATTCAGATTATTTTATACCTATCAGTATCACTATAGCTCTTAGTCTTCTCATTGGAATCATTTTTCTTATTGTTTATTATGCAGCTTTGCACCCAAACAGAGAAGAAACAAAATTTGATGAAGTTGATGGAAACCCACTTCAAAACCCAAGTCAAAAAGACTGTAGAGTGAAATTTTCCCTAATGGAATAAGCTATTCATTTATGAGATTATTTTTCTATTTTTTGTTTAATTGGTTAGTAAAGAAAATGTGTGTGTGTGTATGTTGCTTCTTATTTCTGCCTTTTTAAAGACAGAATATATACCAGAGCTCAGTTCTGGTATATTAATTATGAATATAGCATGATGATATTTTTATTAAATTAAGTTCTCATTTGATTTTGATGATCTTGAGGATTGTGCCTACTGCCTGGTAGAGTTGCCATCTTGACTTTGACTTATAAGAAATGGTTTGGTTCCCATAATTAGAAATCTGGAATTGAACTTCCTGCCAACTGTTTCCTCATTTTTCTTAAAACTAAAACTATTGTGGAGAAATACATAGGGAAAAGAAGAGCAGAACATTTATTCTTATTTCCTTCTATTTTTGATTCAGTTACATATATTTTGAGTTGGAGACAGATCGACATCAACAAAAAGAAAGATAACAGCCATGTGATCATATTAATAGATATCAAGAAAGCATTTGATAAGAACCAACATACATATATGTTAAAAGCTCTGGAAAAACTGGGGATAAATGAAACATACTTAATATGATAAAAGCCATTTACAACAAATCTATAGCTAATATAATTCTCAGTGGTGAAAAACAAACCTTTTTCACTAAAATCTTGTACAAGGCAAGGATGTCCACTCTCACCGTTGCTATTCAACATAGTATTGGAAGTTCTAGCTGGAGCAATTAGGCAAGAGAAAGCTATAAAAGGAATCCAAATTGTGTGAAAGAAGTAAAGCTATCATTATTTGCAGATGACATGATAATATACATAGAGAACCCTCAAGATCCCATGGAAGAAAAATGAAACAAAAAGTTTAGCAAAGTGGAAGGATATAAAATTAACACAAATAGGGCCTCCCTGATGGCTTAAATGTTAAGTCTCAGCCCTATCACCACTGCAACCCTGGTTCGATCGCTGGCCAGGGAGGTAGCCCACATATAGTGCAGCAGACCCCTCCTGTCTCGCCCATTGCACCCCTCAGCAGTGTATTTCAGTAAAGCTGCCTGTCCTGCTCCCCATTCTGTCTCTAGTGAATCCTCTCACCCCCTCCCTTGCCGACCCCTACAATTCTGACCTACACCCCAGTTCTGCACAAAAACCACACACACACACACACACACACACACACACACATCAGTTGCTGTCCTATACACAATGAGATAGAGGGGGAAGAAATTAAGAAAGGGATCCCATTTACAATTACATCAAAAGAAAAAAATACCTAGGAGTAAACCTAACAAAGGATGTAAAAGATTGATACAAAGAAAATTACAAAATATTGTTGAAAGAAATAGAAGACACACAGAAATTGAAATATCCCCTGCTCATGTAATGGAAGAATCAACATTGTCAAAATGGCCATCCTACCCAAAGCAATATATGCAATCCCGATAAAAATATCAGTGGAATATTTCAAAGAACTGGAGTAAATACTACAGGAATTCATACAGAACCCCAACGGCAATCTTGACAAAGAAGATAGAGAATGGAGCTATCACACTGCCAGACTTCAAGCTATGTTATAAAGCCACAATAGTTAAAACGGCCTGTTACTAGAACAAAAACACAGACCAGTGGAATAGAATTGAGAGTACAGAAACAAACCCACATATCTATGGACACTGAATCTATGACAGAGGAGCTAAAAACATACACTGGAATAAGGATAGCCTCTGCAATAGATGGTGTTGGGAAAACAGGGCAGCTGAATGATAAAGAATGAAACTAGAATATGATCTCAAACCATATACCAGTATCATCTCAAAATGCATAAAAGACAGATGTAAAACCGGAAACCATAAAATACATAGAAGAAAACATAGGCAAAACATTTCATGACATAAACTTTAGTGATGCCTTTAGTGATGTCCCCAACAGCAAGGAAGATAAAAGAACATAAACAGCTGGAACTACATCAAATTGAATAACTTCTGTACAGTGAAAGATATCACAAAATGAAAAGACACCCCACTGAATGGAAAATATTTACACATCATACAGCTGATAAAACTCTGCTATCAAGGATACACAAAGAACTCATAAAACTCTACAAAACAAAACAACCCAATCAAAAACTGGGCAAAAGAACTAAACAGACACTTCTCCAAAGAAGACATTCAAATGCCAGCAAGAACATGAAAAAATGTTTGCAACCACTTATTATTACAGAAATGCAAATCAAGACCACAATGACGTGCCATCTCACATCCATGAGAATAACCCTTGTCAGAAAGATCAGGAACAACAGTGCTGGTGAAGATATGGAGAAAAAGAAGCCTCTTACACTGCTGGTGGGAATGCAAACTGGTCCAGCCTTTATGGAAAGCAGTGTGGAGGTATCTGAAAACATTAAACATAGTTCTGCTGTTTGACCCAGTAATTCCACTCTTGGGCATCTATCCAAAAAACTCAAACTTTCTTTTCTTTCAAAAACTCTAATTGGAAAGGAAACTTGCACTGCCATGTTTATTGTAGCACTATTTACTGTAGCTAAACTATGGAAACAATCTAAGTGCCCCAGAACAGATGAGTGGATCAAGAAGATGTGGTATATATACACAATGGAATACTACTCAATGATCAAAAAAGATGAATTCATGCTATTCATGGCAATGTGAATGGGGCTGGAAGGGATAATTCTAAGTGAAATAAGTCAGAAGGAGAAAGAAAGGATGGTGTCATAACATGTGGAATATAAATTGACTAAATTAATAGTCACATAAAGACAAGCTGAAAAACTATCCCGTCATAGCTGACTATAGAACTGAAGCACCAAAAGGGGGAGGGGTTGGAGGAGAAATAAGAACAAAGGGGAGTAAGCACAGTGGTCTATGGTGGCAGAATATGGGTGAGTTGGTGGTGGGTGCACTGTGGTGATAATACCTGATGGGTTACCCCAATATCATCCAATTAAAAATGAATTATACCTGCCTCCCTCCACCCCCAACAAAAAATAAGTGTTAACCATTAGCCGTATTTGTCCAGTTTTCTGCTAAGTACTGTTGTGGATACAAGACAAGTATAGAAGAGTTCTGTTCCTGTTGAAGAGACATTCCTCTCTCCATTGTATGGTTGTGGCTCATTTGTCAAAGATTAATTGTCCATAATTGCGTGGGTTTGTTTCTGGGCTTTCTATCTATCCATTGTTCTGCATTTCTGATTTTGTTCCACTGCCATATAATGCTTTGATTATTGTTGTGGTGTGGTGTAGTTTGAGGTCAAAGAATGTGATACCTCCATTTTTTTTCTTTTCTTTCAGGATATCCTTGGCTATTTGGGGTCTTTTGTGGTTCCATGTAAATTTTATAGTTTTTCTATTTTCTCGAAAAAAGTGATTAGGATTTTGATAGGTATTCCATTGAATCTTTAGACTGCTTTATGTATTATTACCATTTTAAAGATGTTTATTTTTCTAATCCATAGGCATCGGAGATCTTTCCATTTCTTGGTGTCTTATTTCCTTCAACAAAGTTTTATAGTTTTTTAATGTGTAAGTCCTTATTCTCTTTCATTAAGTTTACTCCCATGTATTTCATTCTTTTTGGTGAGATTGTGAAAAGGATTGTTTCTTTTTATTTTAATTTCTACTTCATTGTTTGCATATAGAAATGCAACTGATTTTTGTGTATTGATTTTGTATCCTGCCACTTTACTATATTCATTTATTTTGAATAACTTTTTGGTAAAATCTTTGGATTCTCTGTTTATATTGTCATATGCCTATGGATAGCAATAATTTCACTTCTTTTCCAATTTGGATTTCTTTTATGTCTTTTTCTTGCTTAATTGCTCTGGTTAAACTTTCATTACTATGTTGGGCAGTAGTGATGACTCTGTAATCCTTGTATTATTCCTGATCTTAGCAGAAAAGCTTTCAGATTTTTTACGATTGAGTATGATGTTGGGTGTAGGTTTGTCATATATGGTTTTTATTATACTTAGATAAATTACTTTTATTCTCATTTTTTTAGAGACTATCATTAGTAGGTATTGAATCTAGTCACAGTCATTTTTCAGTGTCTGTTGAAAGGATCGTGTGATTTTTGTCTTCCTTTTTGTTGATCTGGTGAATTACATTGATTGATTTGAATATGTCAAACCACCCTTGCATCCCTGGGATGAAAACTACTTGGTCATGGTGGGTAAGTCTCTTAATATGTTGCTGTGTTCAGTTTTCTAGGATTTTATTAAGGATTTTTGCATTTATGTTCATCAGGGATATTGGCCTATAGTTTTCGTCTTTTTAATGTGCTGTCCTTGTTTGGTTTTGGGATCAGAATAATACTGGTATCATAGAATGTGTTAGGGAACTTTTTGCCCTTATTTTTTTTTTTTGAGAGTTTGACTATAATAGGTATTAACTTCTCTTTGAAGGTTTGGTCAGATTCATTGGAAAAGCCATCTAGTCCTGGACTTTTGATCTTAGGAAGACCTTTTATTACTTTTTGAATTTGTGTGCTTGTGATGGATTGTTTAGATGGTCTCTTTTGTCCTGATTCAGTCTTGCAAGGTTGTATGAATTTGGGTTGTCCAGCATGATTGCTTAAATACAGTGGAGTTTGCATAGCATTAATAGTAGTTTCTTATGATCCTTTGTATTATATTTCTACAGCATCTGTTGTAATGTTGCCTCTTTCATTTTCTGATTTCTGTTTGAGGGGAGTTTTCTTTTTCCTTAGCCTAGCTAAGGTCTTGTTAATTTTATTTTTTTCAAAAGAACCAGCTCTTGTTTTCAGCAATCCTTGGGCTTTTTGATTCCTATTTCATTTACTTCTGTTCTAATTGTTATTATTTCCTTCAACTGATTTTTTTTTACTTCATCTGTTCTTTTTATAATTCCTACAGATAAAGAGTTAGATTGAGATATTTCTTTTTTAAAAAATTTGAGTCTATCATTATGAAATTCTTTTGTAGTACTATTTTTACTGTATTTCATAGGATCTGGTAGCTAGATTCTCCACATTTATTGGTCTCCGGATACTTTTTAGTTTCTTCATTGACCAGGAGTTGTTCAGAAGCATTTTGTTTTGGTTGACTCTGAGAATTTTTTTTTTTGTGGTTAATCTCTAGCTTTATATCATTGTGATCTGAAAAGATGCTTGATAGAATTTCTATTTTCACATATTTTCTGAGACATATTTTGTATCCTAGCATATGATCTATCCTTGATATTCTATGAGCACTTGGGAAGAATGTACTTTCATTTCTTTTGGGATGGAAGCCTCTCTAAATATCTAGTAAGTCCATCTGTATCTTTAATTATAGCACACAGTCAACTTAAACTTTAAACTCTGAACTCTAAATATCTTTATATACTTAATCTTAAGTGTGCTGCTTGGAGTTTGACCTTCATGTGTGGTGTTCAGGGTCAGTCAGAGATTTGGGATGTGTTAATATGTTAATATGGTAATTCGTGTTAAAATATGCAATAAGACTTACTGACATATATTAACTTAATACATTAACAAAGGATTTTTATTTATTTTTTATTTTTATTTTTTCAATTGTTATTTTTATTAATATCTTTTACATTACTGTATATTCCCCATAGGTTTCCCACCACCAATTCACCCATGAACCGTCACCACAGTTTCTTGTGCTTCCCTCTCCCCCGTTCTGAGCCCCAATCATCTCCCCTCTCTCGCTGATTATAGCTCTTGTATTTGGTTCCTCTATATTCCTGTTATAAGTGAGTTCATTCGATATTTTTCTTTTTCCTTTTGGCTTATTTCGCTGAGTGTGATCCCTTCTAGTTCCATCCATGTTGCTGCGGATTGCATGTGTTTATCTTTTTTGGATGCTGAATAGTATTCCATTGTGTATATGTACCACATCTTTTTGTTCCAGTCATCTATTTTTGGGCATCTGGGTTGTTTCCATACCTTTGCTATTGTAAATAGGGCTGCAATAAACATATGGGTGCATGTATCCTTTTGAATTAGTGTTTTTTGTGTCCTTTGGGTATATTCCCAAAAGTGGTATTCCTGGGTCGTATGGTGGCTTCACTTATATTAGTTTGAGGAAACGCCATATGGCTTTCCATAGTGGTTGGACCAGTTTACATTCCCACCAGCAGTGTAGAAGAGTTCCTTTTTCTCCACATCCTTGCCAGCATTTGTTGTTGCCTGTTTTTTTAATGTGCACCATTCTCACTGGCGTGAGGTGGTATCTCATGGTGCTTTTAATTTGCATTTCCCTGATTATAAGTGATGTTGAACATTTTTTCATATACCTGTTGGCCATTTGCTTTTCTTCTTTGGAGAAGTGTCTTTTTAGCTCTTCTACCCATTGTTTGACTGGATTGTTGACTTTGTTTTTGTTGAGTTGTGTGAGCTCCTTGTAGATTTTAGTTATCAGTCTTTTATCGGTTGTATTGTGTGCAAAGATTAATAGGGTGTCCGTTTGTTTTGATTATTGTCTCTTTGCTGTTCAGAAGCTTTTTAGTTTGATGTAGTCCCATATGTTTATCTTTTCCTTTACTTCCTTTGCTTTTTTGGGATGTGTCTTCAAAGATTTTGTTGAGATGTATGTCATGTAGAGTTTTGCCTATATTTTCTTCTATAAATTATATGGTTTCAGGTCTTACATCCAGATCCTTTATCCATTTTGAGTTGGTTTTTGTAACACAGGATTTTTACCCTTACTTTCAACTGCTGTGGTCACTGCATATTCTTTCTTCAGTGCATTAAAATCACTAAAAGGGCAAGTTTTCTATCTGGATTTATGTACTCAGTGTGCTAACTGGGATCTATCCTCACTTAGGGTCATTCTTTCTCCGAAGTATTGATCTCTCATCAATGTTTGCATGCTTTCTTTATATCTAGTGCTTTCAGGTGGCTGTTTTTCATATTTTTCCAGATTTTATAGTGAGAAGGTTTTTGTGCATAGTGTTGGTACTGTTGTATGTAGTATTAAAATTTTGAAATTATTTACCCACCATATATTTTTTTTAAAAGTCTGGCCCAAATACTTTTGGCCTGAGCTTATGATGAGACTGAGATTGTATCACTGCTAGTTTTTTTTCTAATATATATTTTTATTGTTATTTATATCTTTTACATTTTGTATTCCCCTTGGGTAACCCACCACCAATTCACCCGTGATCCATCTCCATGGTCGCTTGTGTTCTTTTCTACTCCATTTTGTGCCCTTATCCTCCCCCTCCCCCAACCCCCCCCAAGTGTCTCTCCTATTTGGTTTCCCTATAGTCCTGTTATAAGTGAAACCATTCGCTATTTTTCTCTTTCTTTCTGGCTTGTTTCGCTGAGTATGATGCCCTCTAATTCCATCCATGTTGCTGCAAATTGCATGTGTTTATCTTTGAATGCTGAATAGTATTCCATTGGTATCACTGCTAGTTTGATTAATTCAGTTAGCAGTATATACAATTGGAAGTAGCAATTTATGAAATGGAAAAAAAATGGATAGAAAATATGTATACTGAAGAATTTGAATATTAAATTTCCCACACAAACTTGGGTGAATATTAATTCCATTCAACATTTTTTTTTAAAATTTAGGTAACATTGGCTTGCCATTCTGTGTATGATTCAGAGATATAGGAGAGCACCTATCAGGTGTATGATACCACACCACATCCATCACCAAAGCACCCGTAGTCCTACAGTATCGTCTGTCTCTGTTTTCTCTGGACACCCTCTACTCTCCTCCTTGCCCCACCCATTGGTAGTCTCAGATTTACAGTCAGATCTTTGGGGTTTGATTTTGGTTTGGTTTTGTCTTACATTTGCTTCGTTTCTGTATATTCCACATATGAGTGAAACCATCTGTTATTCTTTTCTCCTTTTGGCTTATTTCTTTTAGCATAATCTTCTCTAGTTCTACTCAGGTTATTTAACAAACTTTTTTCCCACTGATTTTTATAGGAGAGAGAAAAAAAAAGATAGATTGTGTTTAGGTATTTTGGTTATTCAGCAAGTTCTTTTTTTTTTTTTTAAAGATTTATTTATTTATGCATAAAAGAGCTGGGGTGCAGGCCAGAGGTGTTGGGGGTGAGAGGATTCACCAGAGACAGAGTGGGTAGCAGAGTAGGTGGATCAACTGAAACACACTCCTTAGGGGAGCAGCTGGCGAGACAGGAGAGGTCTGCTGTGCCATGTGGGAATCTGCCTGGCCGGATATCAAACTTGTGCTGCAGTCATTCTGGATAGCTTCATAGTGCTGAGACTTAACCCTTGCGCCACCAGGGAGGCCCTAGTTAGCAAGTTCTTAAATGAACTTTCTTAGCTGATGAATTTATTTTTATTCATTTTATATTATTATTTTCTACATCATTTAACTATGGATTTATAGCACTTTTAAATCTCCCCAATGAATTCTAAGCTTTTTAAAAAGATTTATTTATTTATGGATACAAAAGCTGGGGTGTAGGCCAGAGGTGTGGGGATAGTAAGAGGATTCACCGGAGACAGGGTGGGGAGCAGAACAGTCAGATCGACTGAAATACACTGCTGAGGGGAGCAGCAGGCAAGGCAGGAGAGGTCTGCTGCACCATGTAAGAAGCTCCCTGGCCAGGGATCGAACTCGTGCTGCAGTGGCTGTGGCTAACTTCATAGTGCTGTGCTTAACCAGTTGCACCACCAGGGAGACCCAATTTTAAGTTTTTTAAAATCAATTATTTTGTGTATATAAAAAATTCTTTTGAAATTTAGAAAAGGCATAGATATAATTATGAGCAATATTGTTTAAAAGAACACTCTCATGCACTGTACTACTCATGGTTCTCCAGAGAAACAGAAGCAATAAGATATATCTATCAATGCTCAGTGGAATAAACCAGAAAGAAAAAGAAAAATAGCAGATGGTTTCACTTATAGGAGGAATGTAAGGGAACAAAATAAGGAATCGGGCAAAAAAATAATTACAGTCAATTAAAAAACAAGATTAACAAGCAACTATTAACCAGAGACATTCTGCAGGGGAGGAGGAAGGAGAGGGAGCAAAATGGGGAGGGAAGAACACAAGGGACTATGGGGATGATGCACGGTGATTGGTGATGGGAATTTTATGGAGACTACACCTGAAAGAGAAAGCATGCAATGTACAAATAGGAAGAATGATGTAAAATATACATAAAATGAAATTAAAAAAAGGCCTATCAATCAATCTATATCATCTTTATCTAATCTATATATATTTGTATCTATGTATCTAATCCATGTAACTATATTTGTCCATATGTATGTATCATCTATCTAAGATTTATTGTAGGAACTAGCTCATGTGATTAAGGAGCCTGTGAAGCCACATAGTCTAATATCTGCAAGTTGGAAACTTCTGAAAGATGGTGATATAAATTAATCCAAGTCTGAAGGCCTGAAAATTGTGTGGCTAAAGATGTAATCCTGAAGTGAGTCCAAAAGATTGAGAACCAGGACTGCCAGTGTCTCAGGGTTGGAGAAGATGGATGTTTCAGGTGAAGGAACAAGAGAGAAAATTTCCCTTCCGCTACCTTTTTTGTTCAATTTAGGGCCTCAGCAGATTGGTTCAAACCCACCCAAACCTGTGAACTGCTTTACTCTGTTCAATTCATATAGTAGTGTCTTTGCGAAACATCCTTGAAACCACATCTAGAAATGCTATTTTACTAACTATCTGGGCATTCCTTAGCCAGTCAAGTTGACATATAAATTGACTGAATGAATGTATGTACTATCACATTCATTTCAAATATGAATACAGTGCTTCCCTTAGGCTGGTTGTTCTCTAGTGTTAGTGTATTTCAGAATCACCTGAAGGGTCTATTAAAATAAATTTCTGGACGTAATCCACAGACTTGCTTTTCAATATACCTTAGGTAGGGTTTGAAATGTATGTGTAGAAAGTTTCTGATGTTTCCGGTCTGCTCATCCTACTTTGAGAATCACTGCTGATTTTTGAAGGCTAGTATCATTGTTAATAAGTAGTTTCAAAGTAGCCACTAGAGGGCAATGGAACCACAGAGAAACTGGATGTTCTGTTAATAGGTTCCTTGGTTTATGCTACTGACTGCAATATTGTTATAAACCATGAGAATGCCAAAGCCTAGTAGTTTCCTATAGAATATCTTGAGAGACTCACTCTCGATTGTAATATAGAACAAAAATTTCCCTGTGATTGTGGATGACAGAGATGTATAATATAATTCCAGCTTTGGCAGATGACCATTTTGTGAACACAATAAATTAAAAGATGGATTTTTCTACATGGACATTTGCACATATACCAAATAGTTTTTGAGGTTAACATGAATCCTTTTGCTTCCCAAAGAAACTATGTTTTGATAATAGGTTTAGTCTATCATGAGATAATTCCATATCTGTAAAAAGTTTTGTCTTAGACAAGTGCCATGTATTTTGTGAAAGTGAGACTTAAGTATTTTTTAAAAATATTGAACTTAGTATATACTAATTTCAATTTACATAACCTCAAGATCCACAGGGTGTGGGGATTTTGTAATTTTTTTTTCTCCAAGTACATTGCTTTCATGGTATGAGAGGAATAGAGAAAAGTCAAAATCTGTACTATAATTTTGAGGGAATGTTATAGTTTTTGCCTTGCTTTGTACAAAATTTGAAAACTTTCTTTACTACTACTGTTATTAGCCATTAAAGTTTTTCTTTTGTTACATATAACTGTAGGGTTGTAGACACCTGTCTGAGCAATCCTTATTCTTGGCTAGAACCAGCAATTGCTTTACATAGTGTTGCAGAACTTTTGATTTGAAAACTGAGTTGCTTTGAGTTTATTACCTGATGATCTTGATGAGTCATTTAATCTAAGCCTTAATTTCTTTATATGTAGAGTGAGAACTACATAACAACTATCTCCCTGAGCTATTGTGAAAAAATCATTGAGATACTGTATGTGATAGTGTTTTATAGATTGTTACTATCTGTGAAACTTTTCTTTTTTTAATAAGCTTTTCTTATCAAGGTAGTCTTGGTTTAAAATGCAAAAGAAATAGAGGACCCTACTTCTTCAGATGTGTGTTATACACCACACCCACCACCAAGGCACCCATAGCCCTTCACTATAATCCATTTTGACATTCTTCCACCCATATGCAGTGTATCTTGAACTTAATCTTGATATCATTTTACCTTTATAAATTGCATCTATGTGTATAAATAGAAATACTCATTAAAAAATTCGGGAATGATATGACAAGCTAATCCTTTAGCACATAATACCTTAGTTTTCATTTTAATCTTGTGTATTGTTCCTGATATAATCTACAGACTCCTAAGTACAACTAGTTAGTAATAAGATCAATATTGAAGCTTAAATTGCAAATTATTTTCTGGTATTTGGAAGTATGCATGAATGTGGGTGTGGTGTGTATATGCATACATGCATTTATGTAAATGGTAGGATTTCAGTATTAGTATTTCTCTGTGTGTGTGTTTGTTTATTTACTTATTTATGTCACAGAACTCCTTAGGAATGGTTATTTTAAGATTAAATACTTTTACCTATAGTTTTGGTTTTGAGTTTAGTTGTATGTCTTGCTAATTGACCGAAGCTTACATAGATCCTATTTCTGTGTCCCTGAGAGGACTTTTGTATAGAATTCCTTATGTTTTACTAAGTTTTATATCTTTTGTTCTTACATTTGGGCTGTTGATCCATTTGGTGAATTTTTATATATGGTGTGAAGTAAGAATCCAATTTCGTTCTTTTGCATGTGACTACCTAGTTGTCCCAGGACCACTTGTTGAAAAGACTTTTTCTCTTTGACTGGTCTGTTGAAAATCAGTTGGCCACAGATATATAGGGTTATTTCTGGAGTCTATTTAATTTTTTTTCATCTTCTCTTTTCTCTCTCTCTTATTGATATAACTTTGGTTTATAGCACTGTATATGATTTTGGGGAATAGGTTCACATCTCCTCAGAAAAATATTATTTCTGGGCTCTCAATCTAATTTATTGGTCTATGTGTCTGTCCTTGTGCCAGCACCACACTATTGTGATTACTGTTGCTTCTGCTAAGTTTTGAAATTGGGGAATGTGAGTCCTAGTTTACTCTTGTTTTTCAGAATTGTTTTGGCTATTTTATGTGCTTTGCAATTTCATATGAATTTTAAAATCAACTCATCAATTTCTACAAAGTCACTTGGGGATTCTGATAGGGATTGTATTCAAGCTATAGATTAGTTTGGGGACTATTGCCATCTTAACAATGTTAAGTCTTAAGTCCATGAATGTGAAATGTTTTTCCATTTATTTAGATCTTTAATTTCTGTCAACAATGTTTTAGTTTTCAGAATATAAATTTTAAATTTTTGTTCAGTTTTCATTATTTTTGATGCTATTTTGAGTGGAATTATTTCATTTCCAGATTTTTCATTGTCAGCATAAGAGATGCAATTGATTTTTGTATATTGATCTTATATCCTGCAATCTTTTGCACTCATTTACAATAGAATTTTATTGATTCTGTTAAGATTTTCTATATACAAAATAATCTTACTCCCCCTCCAATCTAAATGTTATAAACTGATATATGTATGTATGTACAGATGTATCATTTATCAATCATTTCTTGCTTAATTCTCTTGGCTGGAACTTCCAGTACAACAATGAATAGAAGTGGTGAGTTCAGATATTCTCGTATTGCTCCTTATCTTAGGGAGAAAGTTTTCAGTCTTTCACCATTAATTATGATATTTGCTTGGGTTTTTTTCAATGCTGTTTATCAGGTTAAAGAAGTTCTCTTCTATACCTAGTTTGTTGAATGTTCCTTATGAAAGGGTGATACACTCAAAAATCTTAAATCATATATGTCATTTTCTCTGTCATGGAAGGGATACTTTGCCCACATAGAGAGCAAACTGAGTCAGTTAAAGACTTTAACAAGGAAAGATTTAAAAATTTATAAAGATAATCATAACAAATGTGACAATATTTATAAGAGACAGAATTGTTAGGTTTTATTTTATATATCTTGCTAATAAGATTTGATTTTTCTGCATCTTTCATTGGGTTTAGAGAGTCAAATGTCAAGAAATTGTTCCACTCTTGGGAATGAAATACCTGCTTTCATTCAATACCTTGTTGGTATTTAATGTTTGCATATTTGAATGACTAGTGACTTCCAAAAGTCTTTCATATAAAAAGTTATTCTAATTTTCAGTTGAATATAAGCTTGTTGACTTGCCAAAATTGCTTTGCAACTGCTCTCCTCTTAGTAAGGCAGAATGTAAGCTGTTATTATGGAATTTTTTATACAAGTCAGGTTCATGTGGCGGAATATGCATTGTTCTAGGCATACGGAGCCTTACCAGCTCGACTTCTTCAGGAAGTTACAACCATTTATAAAGAGGTGAAGAGAGCAAGGATGGGAAGAAAAAGAAGAAAAAAAGAATAACTCTTCTAAGGTCATGGCTCAGTCATAAGATATATGAAGGAATGTTTAAAAACCAACTGACAGGTCATGCATCATTCTTAACCTTTCCATTTTAATCCAACAGTAAATAGAAAACAAATGTTTTTTCCTTAAAGGTATCATCATGATATCTTGCAAAAGGATTTTTAGTATTTAGCTGTTAAAGATAATAAGCTATTTCTTCCTCTGTTTTGACTACTGTTGTTTTGAGAGACAGCATTCCACAGAGTAGTTTTAATTATCCTATCAGTATGCACTGTGACATCTGGTGGCATTGGTGAGCTCACCTGATGAACCACAAAGAACCCTGATTTATGAACCCATAATTGGGTTTCCAATAAACATTTGTCAAAATAATGTATTCGTTCAAACCAAAGCTTGCTTTATTTATTCATATAAAAGAGCACTTAACTTTCAACAAAGAATTGCCTATCATCAAAAACACTCTATAAATGAATCAAATTTATGAAGACACAATGAGGGTAACTGCTCAAAGACTACAGCTTATTTTAACTCTTTAAAGGATTTAGTGTTTTAACTTCTTTTGTTTCACCATATTCTATCATATTTTAACCTTCAAATAATATACAATTTAATACTCACTATAAGGTACTTGTTACAGAACAAATCTAAAGACTATTTGAAAACCATTTAATTATGAAACTAGCATATCTTTAGTAGGTAACATTCTACAGCTATTTCAAATTATATTATAACACATATTTATTCTTTTTCAGTTAGTTTACTTCTAAGAACCAAAAGGACAAGATCCTCAAACAAGTTTGCAAATGATAAGACTTCTGATAAGGGAATTATTGTTGGTCTTTATTTTAAATATTTCAGCTGTTTTGCCTATTTAATCATTTACAGATTAGTCTTTGTTTCTATTATAGGCTCACATCAATATGTAAGATAAGTAATTTATACAGCATGTATGCCTTTGCAATCTTCACATTGTAGAGTACATTGTTAGATAGAAAAGAACCTACTGAAGCAGTACTTTAATAATTTAGTTATTTAAATTAACTTTAATTCTATCTTCTTTTTTTTTTTTAAAGATTTATTTATACAAGCTGGGGTACAGGCCAGAGGCGTGGGGCGGCTAGAGGGTTCACCAGAGACAGAGTGGGGAGCAGAACAGGCAGATCGACTGAAACACACTGCTGAGGGGAGCAGCAGGCGAGACAGGAGAGGTCTGCCGCACCATGTGGGATTCTCCCCAGCTGGGCTTCGAACTTGCATCGTGCACTGCCGACAGCTCCACAGCGCAGCGCTCAACCGCTGCGCCACCAGGGAGGTCCCTAATTCTATCTTCTTAAATGTGATATAACATTCAGAATTTACCATTTTAACTAGTTTTATGTATATAATTAAGCAACATTAAATACATTCACAATGTTGTACAACCATCATCACTATCCATTTTCAGAACATTTCATCTTCTCAAACAGAAACTCTATCTACGTTAAGTAATAACTCTACCCTACTCCCTCCCCCAGCCCTGGTAACCTGTATTTTTCTTTCTTTATGAATTCGATTATTCCAGGTATCTCAAACAGTGGAATCATGTAATTGTTCTCTGTGCCTGGTTTATTTTATTTGCAGTATTTTCAAGATTCACCTATATTGTAGTGTGTATCAGGATTTCATTCTTTTTAATGGATAATTTCCCATTGTATGTATATATCACATTTTGTTTATCCATTCATCTGTCAACGGATTCTTGCATTGTTTCCATCTTTTGGATGTTGTGAATAATGTTGCTATGAACATTCATACACTAATAACTGAATCCTTATTTTCCATTATTTTGGAGGGAAGTCATTGGATCATATATATATTCTATTTTTAACCTTTTGAGGAAACTCTCTATCCCTTTTAAAGATTTCTTTACATCATTATTCCTTCTGCTAAATTTAGAGTCATCCTAAGTCAGGATATTTTTGGAAAATGTTATCATATAAACAGGCTAAGTCTCTAACTGTTCACATCAATAAATATTTAAAGAGTATTGACTGTGTTCCAAATACAGAGTTAGGTCCCAGAATCACAAAAGAATAAGGTTTTTGATCTTAAGGGATCCTTATAGTCCCTAACTTTTAGGAAAATTTAGTCACCAGGAATAACCTTAAGTCTCCCATAAAATTTGGTGAGCTCTACTTACTTGAACTAAGAAGCAGAAATAAGTTTCTCATACTTTTGTTATTCTTAAAATAAAAAAAAATAGAGACATTTGAAATTATAAATTATATGTGGCAGATTTGTGGTAAAGAAAGGTTGATCCTGAATAATCTTATGATCAAATCCTAAATAATTTTGTGATAGTAGACTATAAAAAGTATTGTAAGTTATATAATAGTTCTTTTTTAAAAAAGATAAATGTATTTATGCACACAAGAGCTGGGGTACAGGCCAGAGGTGTAGGGTGGGGGTGAGAAGATTCACCAGAGACAGTGGGGGGAGCAGAACAGGTGGATTTACTGAAGTACACTGCTGAGGGGGGGCAGTGGACAAGGCAGGAGAGGTCTGCTGTGCAATGTGGGAAGCTCCCTGGCCGACTATTGAGCTCGTGCTGTGGTGACTCTGGACAGCTTCACAGTGCTGTGCTTAACCCGTTGTGCCACCAGGGAGGTCCCTATATAGTAGGGTCTTATAACTTTCATGCTCTGAGTAAGAAGGAATCATCCTGGGTCTTTGAGAGTTTCAAAGTGGGAAAATGGTGGGCTGTAATGTGGACTAAGGATTTTCCACTGTATATTCTCTGCCTAAAATTTGAGTGAAATCTTAATACATGTAGCATGAATCAAAGTTCATCACTACTTCAGAAATATGGTGATGAATTTTGACAAATATCCTGAGACAGTGTCTTACTCAAATAGTTCATTTGTTCATAGGAACTTCTCGGCCAATGCAGGGCTCATTGAGACAAAGTTCTTTAAAAAAAAAAAAAGTGTATCCTATCAATTCATGTTCTGCTTTTCTAGAAATTTGGGTTTGAGGTTAGAATCCTTCTGTAGGCTTCATCTGAAACAGAATTTGAGAATGTGTGGCTGACTGCTTTGGGCCTCAGGAGGTCTCAGAAATAACAGCATTTTCATGAACAATGCATATGTTCACTTTATATGTGTTTGAACTTTTTAGCCTGAATGAAAATTTCAGATTAAAAAGTAGATCTAGGACTCATATTTGAAGAAAAAGTATTATTACTCCCTGTCGTCTTATGACATAAGACCAGTGAACTATCTGCCTCCTTTTTGAAGCACAATTGTAAACACTGGTGTTACTCCACTTCAGATTAGTGTTCATTGGGGCGGTGGATTTATACCCTTGCCTTGTGCTAATTTTTAAGTATACAGTGACTGATAAGTGATAAGCAGATTTAGTAAAACACTATCCCTAGGTAATATATGACATCTGCTCCTGAAGTTTGCAAATAATACGACTTGTGATGTAATTTTAAATTCAGTTTTGTCAGGATCTGGTAGTCCATCCTGTATGGCATGGCTTTACCTTGGCTCTCACTGATGTTGCATTTATCTTTTCTTATTTTTATATCTCCTTGTCCCTTTGCCTCCTCCTTCCCATTTAACCTTAGAACCTCATGGTGTTTATTGATGTCCACTGGTTTTTGAAAGTGTTTTATGTTATCAGATTGTCTGTTATGTAAATATTCAGAATTTATTTTTACCATTCTGACTTGCTTTATTGCACATAATTCTCCAAGTATGTTCCATTTTGTTGAAAATGGCTATATAGTATTCCATGGTCTGTATCTACCACATCATCTTGATCCAATTGTGTGTTGATGGACATTTGGGCTGGTTCCATGTCCAAGCTATTGTAAATAATGGTGCTGTGAACACTCTGGACTGTATGGGTTTTTATGTTGATGAATACATATTCTTTGGATATATGCCCAAGAATATGATTGCTGGGTCATACTGTATTTCCAGTTTTAGTTTGTTAAGATAAATCTAGATTGCTTTCCACAATGGCTGTACCAGTTTACATTCTCATCAACAGAATAATAGTCATTTTTTGTGTCTCTGCATCCTCTCTAATACCTGTCGTTGGAGGTCTTTTTAGTATGTCCCATCCTCTTTGGTGTGAGATTGTAACTCGTGTTTTTAACTTGCATCTCTTTTATTGGAAAAAATGATGAACAGTTTTTCATATATAGGTTTGCCTGTTAGACAGCCTCTTTGGTGAATTGCCTGTTCATATTTGCTGCCCATTTATTAATTGGATTATTAATATTTTATTATTGAATTATATGACTTGCATATCTTGGATATTAATCCCTTATAGTTACATATTGTATATATATTTTCTCCCAATCTATAGGGTATCTTTTAAAATTTTTAAAATTTTATCTTGATGTATAGAGGTTTTTTAACTTTAAGTAATCCTACCTTTTTTTAATTCCCTTGCCATAAGGGTCAAATCACCAAAAATATCTTCATTGTTGATGTCATGGAATGTATTGCCAATGTTTTCTTATAGGCATTTCATTATTGCAGGTCTTCTATATAAATCTTAAATCAATTTGGAGTTTACTTTGTGCATAGGGTTAGAAAGTGATACAGCTTCATTCTTTTATGCGTGGCTTTTCTTTTTTCCCAGCATCATTTATTAAAGAGTCTGTATTTCCCTCATTTTATGATCATAGATGCTTTGTCATAAATTAAAGCGCTAGTATGTGGGTTTATTTTGGAATTTCATATCATTCCATTGATTCAATATCAATGGATGACACAATATAATCCATTGTATCTATTTTTGTGCCATTATCATATTGGTTTTAGTACTATTGCTTTACAGTAAAGTTTGAAGTAGGTAACATGCTACCTCTATTTTTCTCGGGTTGTTTTTGCAATTTGAGACTTTTTTGTTTCCATATACATTTCAATATTTCTCTGTTCAAATTATTTGAAAAATATTGCTGGTATTTTGATGGGGATTGCATTAAATGTGTATACCATTCTAAGAAGGATAGTCATTTTGGTTATATTCCCATACATGGGCATGGGATACCATGCCATCTCCTTATGTCACTAAATCCTTTAATAACATCTTACAGTTTTCATTGTATAGATATTTTACTCCTTAGTTTAATTCTGAGGTATTCAATTTGTTTCAAAACAATTATAAATGGAGTTGTTTTCTTAATTTGTTTTGCTTCTTGTCCATTGTATAGAGAAAGGCTATTTTATAGTGATTTTGTAATCTATTGCTTTGCTGTATTCATTATTTCTAATAATTTTTTTATGACATCTTTGGGATTTTCTATATATAATATCAAGTTGTCTGCAAATAGTGATAGTTTGAGTTGTTCTTTTCTGACTTGAATTCCCCTTGTTTTCTGTAATTTGTGTGATAACTCTGGCCCAAACTTCTCATATTAAGTTAAGCAGAAATGACATTCTTGTCTTGTTACCAATCTTAAGGGGAAAGCTTTCAGATTTTTACCACTAAGCTTTACACTGGTTGTTGGTTTGCGATGTATGGCCTTCATTATATTGAGGTAGGTTCTTTCTATTCCCATCTTGTTTAGAGTTTTTATCATAAAGCGGTGCTGAATCTTATCACATGTTTTCTCTGCATCTACTAGCAGGAGTTTTATCTTTAGTTTTGCTGATATGATTTATCCATTGATTCATTTGCATATATTAAACTATCCTTACATACATAGGAGAAATCCCACTTGATTTTATCAGATATTGGTATAACTGTGTTTTTTTTTGTTGTTGTTGCCTTTTGCTTGTATAACTGTCTTCCATTCTTTAACTCAAACTCTGTTTTGTCTTTATTGGTAAGATGGGTTTCATAAAAGCAGTAGGAGACTGAGCTTTGTTGTGAAATCCGTTCAACTGCTCTACATCTTTGGCTGGTGAATTCAGGCCATTTACATTTAAGGTGATCATAGAGACAAAGTGCTCATTGTCACTTTGTTATCTTTTTGGATTTGTCTTTCTTTTTATTTTTTGAGGTCTTCCTGCTAAGTTTTGTTCAAGTTCTATTTCAATTGACTTATTTTGCTTCTATTATTTTATTTTATTTTTTTAAGATTTATTTATTTATACATACAAGCTGGGGTACAGGCCAGAGGCGTGGGGCAGCGAGAGGGTTCACCAGAGACAGAGTGGGGAGCAGAACAGGCAGATCAAAAATACACTGCTGAGGGGAGCAGCGGGCGAGGCAGGAGAGGTCTGCCGCACCATGTGGGATTCTCCCCGGCTGGGCGTTGAACTCTCATCGTTGCTGCCAACAGCTCCACAGCGCAGCGCTCAACCGCTGCGCCACCAGGGAGGCCCGCTTCTATTATTTTTTGCTTGGAGGTCCTACTGTGTGTAGTGCCAGCAAGGCACAGGGCAGGTTCTCTATGATCTGGGCAGATGGGTAAAAGAGGAGTCCTGGAGCCCTTGGTGGCTTTTTCAGGCTTTTAATTATCTTTTGTAATGCGGCAACCAGGTAAAGGGCAGGCAGAGAGGACAGGTAGGCTGGCAGGCCTCCCAGCCCCCTGCGAATCTTTACTCCCTCTGGGCTCTCTGCCGCCACGCTCTGTTCTTTGCCACTGCTGCTGCTGCTCTGTGACACTGCCCTTATATGCTCAGTCTCTCCAGGCCCAGGTATGCCCACTCACATATGCCCACATCCTACTTGAGGTGCCCGCCATCAGGCATGTGTGTAGGACCACAGGGATCTATATTTGGTGGGAGGGCGGAAAATCCTGATCATTATTTAATTTACCCTACACTGAGGTTAGCATATGATGGATTATTTGTGTGACCTGTTGGATGATCTGTTTTCTGACTTGTTCCAGTGGGCCACGTTGTTTCTCTCCTCCTTTCCCTCCCTTGATTTAAGTGTCTGCTGCCTCAATATTCATTGTTTTGTTGCTTTATAATGACCTCTTTAGAATATCTTTTGTGGGTGGCTTGTTGATAAATTCTCTTAGGTTTTGCTTTTCAGTGAAACTCCTAACTCATCTTTCTGTCTTGAATGTTAATCTTGGTGGGTAATCTGGAAGTCTTTTCCTTTAAGTGTTTGAATATCTCTTTCCAGTCCCATTGTGCTTGTCATGTTTCACTGAAAATTTCACTGACATTCTAGTTGGTATTTCCTTATAGGTTGTTTTTTCTCTTGATGTTTTTTAATATTGTATCTTTGTTGACTTTCAACAATTTTATTATAATGTGTTTTGGTGTGTGCCTATCTAGTATTGTTTTGTTTGCAACTCTTCAGACCTCTTGTATCACAATGTCTGCTTTGCTTCCCAGATTGAGATGATTTTCAGCAATTATTTCTTTAAATAAATTTTCTGTGCTTTTTCTTTCTTTTCTCTTTCTGGGACCTTCACGATACATATATGATTTCTCTCTAAGTTATCCAAAAGGTCTCATAGTATTTTCATTTTTTAAAATTCCTTTCTGTTCTATTTGTGTTCTCTAACATTGTATTTTCAAGCTTATTAATTATCTCCATTGCTTCTGTCTGCTTTTGAGACCTTGTAGGGTAAATAGAAGTGATCAGGTTTATTCTGCCCTCCTGCCATTAACATCAATGATTGACACCTGTGGGCTTACATGTGCGCCTGATGGCGGCACCTGTGGGCATACGTGAATGGGCGCACCTGAGCCAGAGACTGAGCACATAAGGGCAGCAGCAGAAGCTGGGGAAGCAGAGGACCGTGGGGTGGAGTGTAGCTGAGACCAGAGCAGAGACCACGAGAGAATGCCAGAGAGTCCAGAAAGAGTGAAGATTCGCGGGGGGCTAGGAGGCCTGCAGCCTCCTGTTCCCCCGAACCCCTTGCACTACAAATGGCTTAGACGGCAGTTCACACAGACAGGTATTGTAAACAAAAGAGTCATCAGGTTTTTCTGCCCTCCCCTCAATGATAGACCTCTGCAGGCCTACACGCATGCCTGATGGCACCTGAAGTGGGGTGTGGGCATGCGTAAGTGGGAGCACCTGGGCCAGAGACTGGGCTTATGAGCAGAAGAAGCAGAAGAGGGAGCAGAGCATAGAGCATGGAGCAGAGGGCCGTTCGGGGTGCAGCAGAGAGACCATGAGACGCCCCCAGAGAGCCCAGAAAGAGTGAAGATTTGCAGGCCTCCCAACCCTCCAGGCTTGTTACCTGCCCTGTACCTAGTTGCCTCTCTACAAGAGACCATTAAAAGCCTAAAAAACCACCAAGGGCTCCAGGACTCCAGGACTCCTCCTTTTGACCTGCCTGCACATCTCCGTGCCTTCCTGTTGCTACAGGTATGGAATCCCTTGAAACCTGGGGTGGGATTGCGTGGTGGCTGGGCATGAGCAGATGGTACTCAGTGGCTAGCTTCCTCTCCCAGTGGGCACTTCCCCAGGAAATGGCAGAGGTAGGTGGATCCCCATTGCAGTTGGAACGGCCCTGTACAGAATAGAACAGACCTTGGATAGATTTAGTGCCCACGGGGTGGCAGAGGACCCAGTGGCAGAGTACAGTGGGGACCTATGGGGTGCATCAGAGAAACAGTCAAGAGAGCAAAAGGGTTAGAGGGGTTTGCAGGGGGGCCCAAGTTACTGTGCCACTGCTGGCTTGTCTCCCCTAACCCATGAGGATGATGCCAAGGGCTCCAAGATTCTCTTTCAAGCTGCCTGAACTGATGATGAACCTACCTCACCTGGGATGGTTGCAGAGCATGACCTCAATTACATTCAAGTGTGGTATTTTTTTTTAACACCATTATTTCTAGTTGTAGCTGCTTCATATTTTCTTTAGTATGTTGTTTTATATCTTTCATTGATTTTTAAAATTCATAATCATTGTTAGAGCTGTTACCTTGAGCTCTTCAGTCATGTTCTGCAGTTCGGGGTATGAGAATTAAATATTTTATGCCCGAGCATTTGTGGTATGTTCTTCTGTCTTCTTACTTTTAATATCTTAATGGGTTTTAATAGCAATGGACTTTCAGGCTGTTTTCTTTGTACAGTTGTACAGTTGTACAGTTGATTGAAGTATTCAGAGGACTGGTACTGGGGAGGGGTATAAAAGAGAATAGGACAGCAGGGAACCAAAGGGCCACCTCCAGTAAAAGCAGGAATTCGAGTTTCCTTACTGTGCTATGGGTATGGTAGTTGTGTGGTGGGAGCCACAGCCGTTTCCTCTTCTAGGCCAATTGCTAACTTTTTTTTTTTATAAATATATATTTTTATTGTTATTTATGTCTTTTACACTTTGTATTCCCCTTGGGTAGCCCACCACCAATTCAATTGCTAATTCTTAATGTTTTTTTATGTTATGTCCACTTCTCCTCCAGGCTATTTATAAACACTAGATGCAATGCTGGGCACAGATTGTAGTTGTTATGGGGTTACAGTCTGGGAGTTGTTCTCTTTTCCTTTCCAACACAGACCCTGATTCTGGGGTGTTTGCTCCTGTTATTGACAGATGCTTGGGCTTTAGTTTGTTCAAGTTTCCTTTGTTGCTTTTGGTTTTAGTCCTAGAGTGGGGGTAGCAGAAGGTGTTTTGAAAATCCAAGCCTTGGCTTTGAGTAGTAGCTTCTTCTATGAGGAGACACAGGTGTTCCAGCCTCTCACCCTGCTAATTCAGGTTCCAGCTGTTCTGTATTGAGACTCTTAGGCTCAGGCTAGTAATCCTCACAGTGCAGCCCATCCCTGCAGCTCTCCAAGAGTTTACCTGCTGTTCTGGGTGACAACTTGCATATTCAGTGTAGTGCCAAGTCCCAGGAGTCCTTGATTTTGAAATGTGCCTGAGTCAACAACTGTAAGTGCTCTGAACAGTAACCTGCCCTCCTTTTTGGGTATCACTATGAACAGAGTTCACTTAAAGATTTTCCTACCAGTTTTTGTCAGACTGTTGCTCCTCTTTGTGCTGTGTCAGTTTTTTCCTCAGGGTTTTTTGGTCTTTGCTTTATTGAAATTTTGTGGACTGTATGGAGGAGGCCTGCCTGGAATTTTCACTCTGCTGCCATCTTCCCAGTCTCCTGCATTTGTCTTAAATGTCTACTGTGTACTGTAGATAAAACTGATTGCCTTTTATTACCTCTTCTGTGGGTCTCATTGCTCCTCATCATAGAAGGTCTTAGAGTAGGTCAGGAAATATTTCTTTTGCTTTCCTTCTGTAGGGTAAATGGAAGTTATCAGGTTTCTCTCTGCCCTCCTGCCATTTGCAGCTATGATTGACACCCGTGGTCTTACACACATGCCTGATGGCGGCACCTGGAACATGGTGTGGGCGTGTGTAAGTGCACATACCTGAGCTGAGGCACTGAGTATATAAGGGTATAAGGACGGTGTCGCAGAGGATGCAGCATGGCAGCAGAGAACGGCTAAGAGAGGAAAGAGTATAGAGAGATTCACAGGAGAGGGAAGGGCGCATTGTCTCCTTGCTGCCTCATTTCCCCTACCCTGTGGGGATGATGCCAAGGGCTCCAAAGTTCTCTTTCAAGCTGCCTGAACCAATGATGAAACTACCTAGCCTGGCATGGTTGCAGAACACCTTCCCTCTGCTTTTCTTCTCTAAAATCCACTTGTAAAGGAAGGACAAGTTTTTCACACTTCTTGTTGTCTTATTTGAACCTCTTATGTAAAGAGGTACTCTTCTATCATCCCATCAGCCAAATATGCCTCTTTATTCACTAAGCAAGGAGACAAAATAAATTAGAAAATTCTTTTCTCTCCTAAAACCTGACTTTCAAGTATATTTTCTACTTTTGTTGACTTATGTTCCATTTTACTGTCCAAGAGATTGAGATTACTTTTATTTATCTTTATAATAATGCTGCAACAATCCTAATCTCCTTACCCCACTTTTTAATAAAGGCTAGAAAGAGATAAGTTATCTCTCATGTGCATGTGTGTGTGTTATGCAAGAGGGAAGATTGCTAATACATTTAAAAATATGCTTGTTCTCTATGTATCTCTATGATTGTTTTAGCTGATCTGGCTTGCATATGATGTTAGATTATACATGAAGATAGCATAGACTAGCTCAGAAGAAAATGTGACATGTACCATTATATGTACCGTGCTAGTAGCTGAAATGATGCTGATTGTGTCCACTAATGATAATTTGTTTATTGAGTTCAGAGAACCTATTCTCACTTGTCATACCCTGTTTCCTGCAATTTGGGTAAAGCAGATGGCCCAGTCATGATGTAGCATGAATCTTTTAGGACCTGACAAAAATAATTTTGCATATTGACAGATCTTTGCAAGAGTCAGTTTTAAAAAACAAATGAAAAGTGGTTTATGAAAACTCAAGAAAAACTTCAAAATGGGTTTTTGATCCATAAGACAAAATATAAAAAATAAAAACATTTGCCTGCTGTGTATAATGTACTGTTGAATGCTTTTATAGTTTAAGATGGTCCTCTCAAGTACCAAAGTTATACATGAAAAATTAATGCCATAACACTATGAGGATACCACTATCTTTGCAATTTGTATCTTTGTATAATTAAAGTGAGTTTTCATGTCTTGAACCCAGGACTGTGCTTTATTCAGTTTTTGTAACCCCAGAGTATAGCATGATTACTGGAACACACGTTTACTATTTCTATAGATCTTTGCTGATCTCTGAACAAAGACTTGTGAAAGATAACACAAAGGAAATGATGTACATCTCTTTTTAGAAATGTATGCTTGGGATAGTACTCCATGACAAAGGAACCAAATAATTTGAATTTTAACTTGTGTGGTCTTGAAATTATTTTGAATGGACAAATTTAACAATAGATAAAGAAAGTTGGGGAGAAATGGATTTATGGGTAATTAAATCTAATATAGAACTCTATGCAATGCCTTGGATATTACAATATCCACAAGCTTTCAAGTAGGAATCCTATGATATTTATGGCACTGATAGTTTTAAAATGTTTGCTGTATTAGGTTTTACTTGATGTATTATAGGACTCTCCATTGTAATAGCTTCTGGTCATTATGTCATACTGAAATACCATGGCAAGTTTTTAAAATTGCATATAAATGTTTTTTTTTTTAAAAATCAGTGTTGTGAGAAGTTGAGTCATAAAATCAGTCCTATAGTTTCTAATTTATAAGTTGCAAGTCTTCACTTTTTAGGACTTGAAAATCTTTCAATTTTTTACATTTCTTAGGTATAGAAGAAAATTTTGGTATGAAAGAATTTTAATGGCAAGGATAAAGCATTGTTGGTTACAGTCGAATAGGTATTTTGAGGTTTTGTCCATGGGCTTGGTGTGAAATTAATAGGTCACAAGAGTATAAAAGTAAAAAGTAATTTGTGCATGTAAGGGAAATGCATTTTTATATAAATCCTTTGCACAGTCATTGTACTATAACATATGTCTTGGTACTTTATAAAAGCCCCAATATTATTGTTACTAAGTGCTCAAAATGTGCTTTCAGTGCTTGTAAACAGATATGACTAAAAGATATGGTGAGGTAAGCAGTTTACAAATATCTTTGAGGGAATTTTAGTTTGGGTTGCCCAACTGAAAAAGAATTATTTGGTGTGTCTGTGGGCCTAATATTATTCAGGGTGCCAGGGCTATGGCCTAATTCAGTCAGAGATCATGCATTGATTCTGTTAATGATAGATTATTCCTGAAAGAAGTCAACTGAGTGCACTTTACTAGCCATAATCATAGAGTACCATAACCTTTTTCTTTTTCCCATCATACTTACTTTTCTCCTAGCTTAGCACTTAACAAACTCCACATACAAAACTGGGTGATTCTGGTTCCTATAAAATAGCCTCAACTTGTGAATTTTGGGAAAATGGAGAAATAATTGAATTAAATTTTGTGTATTAATGTTTTGGAATGTGTCTGGATCAGATTTTGTGAAGGAAATTGAATGTTTCATGGTGAAATATTGGCCTACCATTTCTAACTTTCATTTATCAGTTAAAAATGGGGATGTGTTTAGTTTCAAAACAATAATTTCTTTGTTACCTATAAAGACAATGAATGGAAAAATTGAGTGTGTCATTGTACTATTTGGAATTAAGTACCAGCATGAAATCAATATTCAATTAGTCCTTGAGTCAGTTGGTTGCAGTGTATTCTTCATTACTTTGTAAGGTTTAGTGAGAAGGCAGAGTGTGGCTGTTAGTATTCTGTCCTCTTTATGTAGATTAAAAATATTGATATTTAAAAAGTAGAGCAGTGTTTCACTAGAAATGATTTTGTAGCATATTATTTCTACTCTTTAACAATACTTTTCAATTTTTCTTTACATTTCCCAGAGCATAGATGCAAGTCACCTTTAATAGTACATTTCTTCTTTGAGGGTGTTGCTCTGATTTCATGCTTAGTGGAAATTCTCAACTGATGATTTCTCATCTTTCTAGATTAAATTGCTTATAAGATCTTACATATCTAAGAAAAATAACATGAACTGTGACAATAATACATTTATTACTGATTGGGCTAGAATTGCTTCAGTAACAAAGAATGTCCAAATCTCAGTAAGTTGATATAACCAAGTCTTCACTCTCTTATGCTATATATTTGCTTACCCCAAATTTGCAAAGATTTCTTTTTTGCATAAATACTTAAGGCCTTTATTCATTCATAATTTTTAAAAGTGAGGTAACTTTGGTTTACAGCTTTGTAGATGATTCAGAGGTATAGGTTTACAACTCTTCAGAGATTTTTGTTTTCTTCTAGGAACACTATAATTTTAACTTTAGTCTGAGCAATTTTGGTTGATTTTTTTTTTTTTTTGTATGTGTGTTTGAGGTAAGTATTGAATTTCATTTTCTCCCATATGGATTTTCAGTTGTTCCAGAACAATATGTTGAAAAGACTGTCCTCTCCTCATTGAACAGCTTTAACACCTTTGTAGACAATAAATTGACCGTATATATAATGGTCCATTATTGAATTGGCTATCTAATTCCATTCCTCTATGTCTATTATTAGACCATTGCATATTATGATTACTGTAGCTGTAAGTATTGAAATAAGTAATGTAAGTCCTACGACTTTATTCTCTTTCAAAAGTTTCCTGTCTTAGGCCTTTTTTACTTACATGTAACTGTTAAAATCAACTTGTCAGCATTTATAATGAAGCTTTCTGGGACTTTGGTTAGGATTTCACTGGTTCTTTAAACCAATTTAGGTAGGGAGGATTTATATCTTAGCCCTATTGCATTTTTCTAATATATCCACATCTACATTGGTCTTTAATTTCTCCTAATATTTTATAATTTTTAGCACATTTTATCAAATTTATCCTAAAATATCACTTCTCATGCTAATTTCTTCTTCTAGCCCATAGCTTGCACATAAGAAGGCAATTTATTTTTGTATGTTGATTATGTATCCTGCCACTTTGCTGAAGTGATTTATTGTTTCAATTAGTTTTTCCATGCAGTCTTTAGTGTTCTCTCTATATATTAACATGTCTCTGCAAATGATAGCTTTTCTTTCTTAATTTGGTTTCTTTTTATCTTTCTCTTGTCTAATTTCTCTAGCTAGGATTTCCTATACTATGTTGAATATTATTGGTGAAAGTAAACATCCTTGTCTTGTACCAGATCTTAGTTAAAACGTTTTCAGATTTTCATGATTGAGAATGATGTGAGCTGTGGGTTTGGCATATATGGCAATTATATTGAGGTATTTTCCACTGTATCTCAGGTTTTTGAGGATTTTCATCATAAATAGATGTTGAATCTTATCAAATGCTGTCTCAACATCTATTGATAGGATTTTTATCTTTGCTTTTATTCATATGGTGAATTACATGGATTGATTTTCAGATGTTGAGTCATCCTTGTGTCCCTGGATAAATCCCAATCTGTCTTAGTATTTTTAATGTATTATTGAATTTGGTTTGCTAAGATTTTAATTTTTTGCATCTGTGTTCATTAGTAAAATTGGTCTAGTTTCATTTTTGTGTGTTGTCTCTTTGTCCAGTTGCTTTTGAGATATCTAGCAATACAGACCCACATCAAGAAACAAGAAAGAGCTCAAATAAATAATCTTATATCTGATTTTAAAGAAGTAGAAAGAGGGCCTCCCTGGTAGTGCAGTGGTTGAGTGCTGCGCTGTGGAGCTGCCGGCGGCGCGCAATGCGGGTTCAGCGCCCAGCCGGGGAGAGTCCCACATGGTGCGGAGGACCTCTCCTGCCTCTCCCGCTGCTCCCCTCAGCAGTGTATTTCTGATCTGCCTGTTCTGCTCCCCACTCTATCTCTGGTGGACCCTCTCGCCGCCCCGTGCCTCTGGCCTGTACCCCAGCTTATGTGTATGAATGGATAAATCTTTAAAAAAAAAGTAGAAAAACAGACAAAAAAGACAGTAGAAGGAAGGAAATAGAAAAATAAAGCATAAATAAAAGAAAAAAAAAGATAGTCCAAAATATTAATGAAATAAAATGTTGGTTCTTTGGAAAAAAATCAACCAAATAGACAAACCTCTAATTAGACTCACAAAGGAAAGAAGGGGGAAAGTTCAAGTAGGACTAGGTACAAAAGAAGAGAAATTACAACAAACTCACAGAAATTCAGAGGATTATAAGAGATTACTATGAACATCTGTATGCTGGTAAATTTAATAATCCAGAAGAAATGGACAAATTCTTAGCAACATAGAACCAACATCCAAGACTGACTACCTCAACTGACCAATTACAAGCAAGGAAATTTAAACAGTAATCAAAAATCTCCCCAAAACAAAAGTCCAGGCAGACAGTTTCATGAGTTCTACCAAACCTTCATGGTGAACTAATACCTGCCCTGCTCCAACTCTTCAAAAAAAAAAAAAAGAGAAAGAGGGAATGTTTCAAACACATTCTGTGAAACCAACATTACCTCAGAAATTTATGAAATCTGGGGACGAATACTTATTGGTAGCATTAGATATTTGTGCTGGGTTGTGCAGAAAACATTAGATAGGCTAATACTTGTTTGCACTGAATTGCTAAAAAGAAATGTAAATGGGTATTTGAATGGTCTTAGAGATTGTGCCTTTTGACACATCTCTGCTAAGTCATTGCTAGAGAGTTGGGTTAAACATTGGTCTATTTACAATGTGGCTGCAGTTTGGCAAGGCTAAGTCTATGACTGGCCATCTGTGTCTTCGGTCCTTCTTTAGCTTTATATTGGTGAGACAAAAGCACTCCTGTCTTTCTAAAGCTGATGAAGAACAGACTTCTTCCTTGGAATAGGGCCGAATGGTAATGTGCCTCTGAGGACTGAATTGAGTAAACCTTTGGAGTAAGGTACAGTCAAAGCTCATTAAAATCACACTATTTCATAACACTGCTTACAGGCAAAGGCATACACTAGGAAGCTGTGAAGAAAGAGATCTGGCTGCCCAACAAACAGCAGCCTGGATCTGTTCTCTCACCCCTATGAGCTGTTTGTTTAGCACTGCATGGAAACAGATTTCCTGGTTTGTCTATTACACTTCCAACTTCCCCTCTGTGTCTGAATTATTGATAAGATGCCTGTAGATGTCTGAGTTTTTCAACCTTGAGATTGAACGCCGAGGTAACACTTTTGTTTCTCTGTTGCTTCCTTGAAAGAAAGTTTGTTGATAGCTTAGGAAAATTGAGGAAAAAGAATCATATCTTTCAGAACATATAAGGCATATGAAGTTTTATGTTACTAACATATAAAATACTACCATTTGTTCTTTTTTTTAAAGATTTATTTATTTATACATACAAACTGGGGTACAGGCCAGAGTCGTGGGGTGGCAAGAGGGTTCACCAGAGACACAGCGGGGAACAAAACAGGCAGATCAGAAATACACTGCTGAGGGGAGCAGCGGGTGAGGCAGGAGAGGTCTGCCGCACCATGTGGGATTCTCCCTGGCCGGGCATCGAACTCACATCGCGAGCTGCCGACAGCTCCACAGCGCAGCGCTCAACTGCTGAGCCACCAGGGAGGCCCCCATTTGTTCTTTGAGAGACTAGAACACATCTCCAGGAAGCTGTCCACTGGTGTTCTAGTAGTCAATATTTTTGAGTGATGAAGAACAGGGTGTTCATGGAATTTAAAAAAGGGAACCAATTATAATGCTGTCATTTAACAATTTTGGGCTTTAAGGACACGTAACATCTCTGCACCTCAATTTCCTTATCTAAAGTAGAAATAACAGCTGTTCTACCTAACTTGTAGGGTTGTTTTAAGAATCAAATAAAATAAAAGATGTGAAGATACTTTGTATTCTGTAAAGCTCTTTGCAAAATGTACTGTCATCCTTGCCAAGCCTTCCTCCCCCTCTTTCTTTAAAGAAAATGTTGACATTCTCCCACCATTTGTTAATCTTTCCTCTAGGGCTACACTTTTTTTTTTTTTTTTTTTTTTTTTTGGTAGCCAGAACAGTTGTTAGGCACTATGAAGAGCTTTGGAGAAAAGTGGAGAAGAAACCATAGAGCATTTTAAGTGACCCACCAATCTTCAAAGAGAGGAGGGCTGGCTCATATAAATCTTTTTTCCTTGTCATGTCTCTTCTATAAGACCCCCATGCAAGTACAAAGGTATGATAGGAAACATACTGGAAGAATGTTAGCATGTGCCTATTAAAGGGGAATTATAAATGTGTTAATTTAATAGAATTGATCCATTTCATTTTAAAGCAAAACAGAAGCACCTTCTACACATACGTCAATCTGAATTAAAAATCAGTTTAATTCACTGTATTGCATAACTTTTTGTGTGTGTTTTCCAGAGCAACAATATTTTGATTAGAAACTTTCCTGCTCTAAATTTCATCAAGACACTTTAGTGGTTTAATTATAGGTCTTGTCAATTTATTATAATTGTCATAGAAGATTTTATTGAAATTATTTCAGATGGTTTGGGAAGAGCAAGGACATTTGTGGTCAAAATAATACAAGTAGAAGATGAAGTATTCTTTATACTAACTATATTTGCCTCAAAACATAGGAGTACAATTTATAGGTTATATTTTTACAATAATTAAAAATAATGAATAGTATAGTAATTCATATCAAGAATTGAGTGGTTCAGATTCTAACAGCAGGGATATAGGTTGCATAATCACTTTAATGACTGCCCAGGAAGGGAAATGAACACTTTCTATACTTAGGGAAGGCTGGTTCTGAGCAGTTTCAATGAGATGTAAAACACTTCAACTTGCTTATGGGAGATAACTCATAGTAAGGGACTATTTCTTTTGTATCTAATGCCTTGAATAAATGCCTTTGACTTTTTGATTCAGAATTATTGACTCCAGTCTCCAGGTTCTACTGTGGTCCCAGAAATACAGCATCACTTAGGCACCTACATAAAGCTTTGGGTACTCTTTATTATACACATTTGACAACTTAAAAATCATTTCTAATTTATGTCTAGATTCTCTAACCTTGGCTCTGATCACACTGAAATTTACATGAAAACTTGCCGCCAGCTCTTAGGTGAAACTCAGCTTCCCCCACCTTACAGAAGTAGAAGTGCATTTCCAGTGACTAAGGTTGTTTTCCCTCTGCTTGTTTTATCTCTGGAGAGAGGCCATTGCAAAAATTTCTATTGTTGCTTGGTTATCCACTTTCTGTTTTCATTTCCTTATTACTAGCTTCTTCTATTTCTAGTTATCTCTAACAGGAATGACATATAACTTATGTATTCAGAAACTCCGATTCCCATGGTTGTTAGAAAAATATACGAGAGGCTAGAATTTCTGGTAAGAAAAAATTACTGTTGGAAAATGATTCTTGTACACAGGTGAAGGTAATTTTGTTTAGTGTTTTCAAATATTTTTTATATCTCACTGAGGTAAGTTTATGTCATGTCCTCTGAAAGAAGCTTTGGATGGGGATAGGTAGGGATGGGAGTTGGGGAAAGAAAGGGAAACAACAGTTTCTTAGTCCCTTACTAAGTGCACAGGGGTTTAGACAAAGGAGTTGGCAGTGCTGAAGGAAGAGTGTTGGTAATGCTGAAGATTACCTGTCCATTTTACTATTTCTTTAAAAGTAGAAATAGTCTCAATTTTCATAGAACTTGACATCTAACTTCTATAGGAAGGTTTTTTTTAAAAAGATTTATTTATTTATGCATATAAGCTGGGGTGCAGGCCAGAGATGTGGAGCGGTGAGAGAGTTCACCAGAGACAGAGTGGGGAGCAGAACAGGCAGACTGACCGAAACACCACTGAGGGGAACAAGGAGTGAGGCAGGAGAGGTCTGCTGTGCCAGGTGGGAATCTCCCGTCGCGCCACCAGGGAGGCCCTGTAGGAAGATTTTTTTTTTTTTTTTTGCTATGGAATTGTGAATCATCGGACTATATTATCAAAATAATCTGTAATCTTTTGAGAATTTTTTGATAAAAAAGTTAGATCACAACATTTTAAGGAGTGGCTAGGTTTAAAATATATGTGCAGAGAATACTGGAAAAATATGAGCTATGTCTACAATGTATATGAGATAATGACCAAGGAAATGCAAAACAATTTAGGAAAAAACATTTACAGCCATTGTGTTTTTTAGAAAAGGAATAGCTGAACACTTGATTAATTTTATCATATATTTTACCTATTTTAAATATTTATATGATGCCTGGCACATAGTAAGTTCACAACACTTATGTGTTGGTTTTAGCACAACTATAAATAGAACATAATTGTTTTGGATCTAGAATTTTTCTGTACTATAAGCTAAGGCCTTTGTTTTTCATTAGTTTTTATAGCTTTGTTCATTCAGGGCTGACACATATTTAGTTCTCTATTTCCTAGCCAAATAATCTTATTCTCAAGTTTTTTTTTCATTATCACTATATTGGTTTGTTAGGGGTGCCATAGCAAAATAACACCAATTAGGTAGTTTAAACATTGCAAATTTGTTTTCTCACAGTTCCGAAGTCTAGAAATTCATGACCAAGGTGTTGGCATGTTTGATTTCTTTTGCCTTGCCTTGTTTCATCTCCTTGCCTTGCAGATGGCCACCTTCTCTTTGTGTCTTCAAGTGGTTGCTCCTTGGTCTGTATGTGTTGTCTGTGCATTAATCTCCCCTTACTGAAAGGTTAACAGATATATTGGATTAGGACTAACTTGCATGACCTCATTTTAGCTTAACTACCTCTATAAAGACCCAGTCTCAAGCATGGTCTGAGATTCTGGGGGTTAAAACTTCAGTATTTGAATTTTGGGAGAGATGTAATTCAGCCCACAGCAACCATCTTGAGCAAAATGCCTTTTACTGCTTCAGTAATTCAGTCAGACCATCAAATAGGTTTATGCAAAAGAGCAAAGTTTAGGTAGGTTTGAAAATCTCTTAAGGAGATCATATTTTCTTTTCAACTGTATTATGAGGAACTAAAAGAAAATGAACATTAAGGTCTTGTTCTCGCTCTTTTTCTCTTCTATGTAGGAGCCATGGGCATTTATACCCTAGAACAATTACAAGGACAAAAAATAGTGTCTGGTAAATATCTATGATTACATGAAGACGGCTCTTCTGTAATCTTTTACAATTGTGTATATGGTTTCAGATGGACTTGATTTAAATGAAAGGATTTCTTGAGAAATGTATCTCACACACAAGGATGTATTTAAGGTAAAATTTAACTGTTATTAATAGAGATGTTAATAATAATAATAGTCTTACAGAGCCCCTAAAAGATTTTGGTGCTTTCTCAATTACCAAAAAAAGGTTAAAGTGTTCAGCATACTTTCAATGGCAATAGTATTTTATTTTATTTTATTTTTTTGTCTTTTTTAAAATTATTGTTATTTATGTCTTTTACATTTTGTATTCCCCTTGGGTAGCCCACCACCAATTCACCTGTGATCCATCTCCATGGTCCCTTGTATTCTTTTCTATTCCATTTTGTGCCCTTATCCTCCTCTCCCCCCGCCCCCGCCCCCGCCGAGTGTCTCTCTCCTATTTGGTTTCCCTATAGTCCTGTTATAAGTGAAACCATTCGATATTTTTCTTTTTCTTTCTGGCTTATTCCACTGAGTATGATTCCCTCTAATTCCATCCATGTCGCTGCAAATTGCATGTGTTTATCTTCTTTGAATGCTGAATAGTATTCCATTGTGTATATGTACCACATCTTCTTGATCCAATCATCTATTTTTGGACATCTGGGTTGCTTCCATACCTTTGCTATTGTGAATAGTGCCGCAATGAACAATGACAATAGTATTTTATATTGAGCTGAATCAAGTTCCACATTTATCCATGATGCTGTTTTTTTTTCTCTACATGGATTCTCTGATATTTGGAGTTTTTCTAGAAATTTTCTTGCCTTGTTGGAGTTGTTTGGTGAATGATAAATTATAATTTGTAGCTTTCCCTTCCCCCAGCATTGCTCCACTCCCAAGGAAATCACATTCTCAAGCTTTTTTCCTGCTGGATTCTTGGTTGCATTGGTCAATCTTCTCATCCTTACTTCATTGAATGACCTGCTCAGAATCTTGATAATTTGTTAGCCTGAATTCCTTTGTGAGTTCCATTTCTAGGAAGTTTATTTTCTCCTTTTATGCCTTCCCTCAAAGTTTTCCTTAATATAACGGAATATTTTAAGCTCACACACTTTTGTTATAGAATCCTGACAAGATACCTCATCTTGGAAAATTTATTTTCATCTGAGAAGGACATTTTCTTGAAGATTGGTTTAGTTGTTCTCTCTATAGTTCTTATAACAAGTTCCTGTACTTTCATGGGACCACCTTGTAGAGCTTCTTTTGATGAAGACCCAGCCACTTCTGTGTCTCCTAACAAATTGCTGAGTTATGTCTGTGAATGTCATTGCTGTCATCTAGAATTTTAATAGATAAGCCATAGGGAAATCTACAAGACACCTGGAAACTTAAGAATCCTTTGAAAGTGATCATTCATTTGTGGGAATCTATGGACACGGTCTATTAACTATCCAACTTCCTTCCTCTTTCCTCTACCCCCTCTACCCCTGCAATGACTGCTAGAAAATGAAATTTGTTGCAAAGAGATTTAAAAATGAGTGATACTTCCTTTGGAAAGGTCCAGTTTGTGCTCTCTCTCTTTCTAAATTATATGTCATATATATAAATATGTATATATAAATTATATATCACATAAATTATTTAATATAGTATATATAACAAAATTCCATATACACACATATAAAATTAGGGTATGTAGTAAAGTATATACTAGAATAACTAATTCATAGGAAAAATTAGAATCAGATACCTTAGAATAGTAGATAGATATTGAATTTTTACTCTGACTTCCCAAGTTTGACTGGGTCTGGTATATTCTCCAAAGTGAAGACTGTAGAAATCAGGAGGTGAAATTTGAACTAACAGTTTTGTGATGTGTCAGAAGCCTTGTCTAAGGTCTGTTTGTCTTTATTATTAGCAAAATTCAAACATTAACTTCTTTTGGTTTGATTACTCACTTTTTAAAGCATCCTTCATCCAATAGTATAACTGGATAATATAAATTTTGCCTTTACTTTTATGATGGAACACATCAGTTTCCTCTAACTTAAGTCAGTCAAAATGACTTGAATGGTTCTTACAATTATGAGAAATTTAAAGGGATGGAAACTTGCCTTTTTCTTTTCAGAGTCTTTCATATTGTTTTATATTACTTACTTAAATACTTTTTGTAGCTTGAGCTGGTTGATTTTGCAGACTTTCCATTGGTCATATATAAATTTTTTTGTTACAGCTAATTTGAGAAACACTTTGGGTAACACTGCTACACTACTCTCATATATCTTAACTGTTTAATATGTGTTCATATAGTAAAAGACTACTTTTAAAATAAAAATGCCGACATTATAACATTAAAACTAATAAACTCATTTGTAGTGATGCATTTATATCCTAAGTGTACTTTATAAAGAAAAATAATTCCAAGTTATATTTTGAATATCATTTTTTTAAAGAAAAAGTTAACACATAAAGTACAATGCAGGCTACAGGTTCATAATATGTAGCTTCTCTAATGATTCCCCAACTTTTAAAATTAAACATAAAAGCAGTGCTAATCAGATTAGTAACTGTGATTGAATAAATGTACTGTAAAAACGGACTGTGTTCTGGTTTTTAACATGATACCATGAAAGTCATTTGAGAACTGCCTCTGGAATGAACATAAAAGTCTCTTTGATGGACTATTCTATGATTAAAAACTGTATATATACACACACATGCATACACATACGTGTGTATGTATACATGTACATATAATGGTATATATAATGTATTTAATTTTTATTATTTACATAAATAATTATAAAGTTTATTTGTTGGAAACTGATAGGTAGGAAAGGAAAACAGTATCATACAAACATTATCACTCAAGAATGATGTTAATGTGGTTACCAAAAATTAAGGCCCATAATTATCTAGCGGTCTTTTTAACTTTCACCCTTGTCCTTTTTTTCTAGACTTATATACAGAAAACTGATATCTGAGAGAATACTGTGTGTAGGCATTTTATGCATGGTACCTCATTTAATTAGATGAGTAATAGGGAAGCTTAGAAAGCTTATGATGTTGAAAAAATCTGTTGGCTATATTACTCAGGCCTTCTATCTAGAGTCTAGCATATTTCTATATGTTACTTCCACATTTACAGATACTTCTTTTAAAGAAGTTCATTCCTTAGCAATCTACATTAACTACAATTAGTTTTTGCAAAATTCCAAAAATCTTTGGCAGTTTAAGCAAAGGCCAGAGAAATGTCAGCAGCACTGCTTATTAATGTATTTATTGAGAAAAAGGAGATCATTTTCAAATTGTTAATGTGTATGAAAATATACCAAGAAACGAAAGGTTTTAAGCAAATAAAATTTGCTTAATTCATTATTAATCTGAAATTTAAACTGAACTTTCCATTTTTATCACAGTAAATATTTGTTGAAATGTCAAATTCTCTGATCCCATTTTAATTTAATAAATCTAGTTAACAAATTATTTATAAATAAATTACTGTTAGGCTTTTACGATGCTTTTTGCACAAGACTTTTATTAACAATGTAATAAAATGTCAGAGTTTTTTGCAAAATGCCAAAAATCTTAAGTGCAGAATTCATGTAAGATGTTTTATAATAGATGGTATGGAAACAACTGAACAAAGTTAGGATTTTGTTTCAACCTGACTACTTGGCATTTTTCCTTGGTCAATTCATTCAAAAATTGTCATGGAACTAAGTTTGGTACTCGCAAGAATTTCAAACAGCACACTGTTTGCTTTGTGGGGAAACCTGCCATCTTCAAAAAAAAGGTTTCTGAGATGTTTTCAAATATTAACATGATTATATGATTAAAAAATGTAAATTCCAACTACACATGATGGATTTTTAGATGCATAATTTAGTTATGAAACCAACAGTTCATCCATGCCTTATTCTACAGGAACAACATGATTAGTCTTCCTCTGTGGTTTATAAATACATAAGGAGGAAGCCAGTAGTGGTAGTGCTGTATGGAAAAAGTTTGTAAGTATTGGGTGGCAGTTGTGGGTTGAATATTTAACCACTTAATTTTATGTATGATGAGGAGGGGGGGGAGGGGAAGGGGTGGTGCTTAGAATAGAGTGTATAATGACAAAAATTAAATGATCTGAAATAATATTGTCCATTATGTCATTAAGGGTCTTCAGAATTTAGTCCAAATTTCAATTCTAAGGTTTTTACATGCATTAATTTTTCATCTCTATCTGTTATTCTCACAACAATTTTCAGTTGTCACCTTTTGGAAGAATTAAACTACTTTCATTGCCAAAGACATTCAGTCTGTTTTCATCCAAGAAAGGAAATTCTGTTGAAAGTTGTAACAACTTTTATCAACAAAAATAAGTGGCACATATTATTTCTTGGCGCTTATTGTCACAAATGCATGTTTCTCAGTTAATCTTTTTTAAAAAAGGAGTGAACTTTAATGTCCAAGTTTCTAAACTTAAATCCTGCCTCTTCAACTTACCAAATGTGTGACCTTTTGTAAATCCTTAATCTTTCTTTGCCTCAATTTTTTACTGGGAACAGAGAAAATAATAGAGCTTCTGTCTACATTAAACAGAAAAATACAAGTAAGGCACTTAAGACATTGAAGACTCATTAAGTACAGGATTCAGTTATCATTGTTGTTACATTACTTCTGTGGGTCCTTAGGACTTGACTCTGGTTTAAGAAATGGAATTTCTGGACCAAGATTTTCACTATTTTTAAGCCGCTTAATATGTTATCAAATTGTTTTTCTAAAAGGTCTACTAATCCATGTTCCCAAAGTATCTGTGAAACTTCTTATTTCACCTGTATCAATACACCATTAGTTATAGTTTTGAAACATTGCTGAGTAATGCTCCAACATGACACTTTATTACTTTAATTTTCATTTTCTTTATGATTAAAGAGGTTGATTTTTTTTTTATGAGTTCATTTAATTATGTGTAAAGGGCCTTGTCCTGTTTTTCTTACGGTCTTACTGTTTTGCTTATTTTTATGAAACCTCTGCTTATTAAACATATTAACCCTTTTTAATATTAGTTGTAAATATTTCTTTTAATTTTGTATTTCCTATGTACAGAAAATTTAAGTGCTTATTTAGTGAAATCTGTTGACCTTTTTCCTTCATGATTTCTTCCACTGAAAAGCTATTTTTAAGATTTATGAAACCAAAAAAAAAAAAAAAGATTTATGAAACCTAGGGCCTCCCCGGTGGCGCAGCGGTTAAGCGCTGCGGAGCTGTCGGCAGCAGTGACGCGAGTTCGACGCCCGGCCAGGGAGAATCCCACATGGCGCGGCAGACCTCTCCTGCCTCGCCCGCTGCTCCCCTCGGCAGTGTATTTCTGATCTGCCTGTTCTGCTCCCCGCTCTGTCTCTGGTGAACCTTCTCACTGCCCCACACCTCTGGCCTGTACCCCAGCTTGTATGTATAAATAAAAAATAAATCTTTAAAAAAAAAGATTTATGAAACCTAGTGCTGGGTCAGACTGATTCATATAGTATAGAGAATTGTTCACTCATCAGTTTCAAGGACTTGAAGTCATTTATTTGTGTGGGTTTAAGAAGTTACTGATGATATTATAATTGCAGTAAGAAGAGTAATTGTAGCAAAAGAGTTCTGCTAAATATAAACTTTTATCAGTATAAACGAATTAGGTGGCCAGCATCTATTGATAAAGCACATTGTTTGCAGAACACTTTCAACAGGCATTCTGTAATTTCATTTCATTCCTCATAACTACTTTATGAAGCAGAATGTGATGGCTATCATACTATGTATTCAAATCTCAGAAAGGATATGTCTTTCTAAGGTTATATAGCCAGTAAATTGCAGAGTGCAGGCTATAAAGCAAATCCTACAATTCTAAATCCACAATATTTTCATTTTTCTTCATGTACTTGAAAAACTATTTAGATGTATATATATGTGTGTGTGTATATATATTTAATATCTATTTTTTTATATATATATGTAACTTTTTAAAGGACCACTTCTTTGGGTTTTAAAATTGCAAATTTCTGGTCCCTTGCTAGGAAAGAGGAAAGGAATTAACATTTGTTGAGCTAATATTTATATTTTAAATATTTACATTTGAGCTTCTATATTGATTAAAGTACCTTTTAATTCCTTTTTAATTTTCCCTTTAGCAGGAACTATATAATACCTGTTAGTAAATACTTCTTTTTCATCTTGTCTTCATATTAGAAATCAGATTTTTTTCCTTTTAAGTCATCTTTTGGGAAGGTTTTGTGTTTTAACTCCTGTAGCAATTTGTGCTGATTTTTGCCAAATCATTCTCATTTCTTTCCCTTTTTTCCAAAGATGAAACCTATGTTGGGATCTCATAGTGCTTAAACCCAGGATACTTTACATAATCATTATATCTTTTAATTCCCAAAGTAGTACATGAGGTGGATATTATTGTCTTGTCCATTTTTCTGGTAATGAACAAACTTAGGCTCCCTAATGTGCCCAGCACCTCTTGGCTAGTAAGTATTGATGCCATGTTTGAAACCTAGATTTGTTTCCTGCTGTACCCTACTGCCTGCCTAGCCTGGATGACTGAAATTTTTGTCACCTGTTATGATCCTAGAAAGAGTTTTTCTTATGTTTCTCAGCAGCTGTAAATGCACTTCTTGGTTCTCATCCCATAAACCTAATTCCATCTCAGGGTCATTCTGCACAGCTTGACTTACACATAAAAATTAACTTTTAAGAGGTTTACTTTAGCCTGATAGCCATCTATTCACTGATCTAGAAAGCAGGTATCCTGAGTGCAATTTCCTTTCTATAAATGAATACATTGCCCCACTCTTCTGTGAGCTCATTCTTTTAGAGTATCACATTTGCATTATTGTTCCAGACTAGATGAGGGCACACTGACCTACAGTTCTCAAGCTCTCTTGGTCTTCAAATTTCCACAAACTGGGTCTGGGCATTCATGGGATCTGCACTTTGAATTTTTTCTCTTTTTGGAGAAAATTAAGATAAAAGGAAATGGAAAATACTTAGCAAAGATAGACACAATATTTAAAAATTGGCATCTATATTTAAAAAATAAAAGGTTTTTAAGAAATTGTTTTTACTATGACATCAGTTTCAATCCTCACTTTCTGTACTTCCTTTTTCCTCTCTGCTTTTCAAATACTTTGTGTCCCTCCAAATGTCTTCATTAGTGTAAAACAGAGGTCTTTTAATAACCTCCTTTCTCTGAGTGCAACCTAAAAATATAAGACATACAGAAAGATATAGAGTAATGCAATGGGTATCCATAGACTCATCATATTAAAGTGCTGGCATATCTAATTACAGCTGAAACTCTGTAGCTTCTCCAAATGCAGATGATCACTTTCCCAAAGTCACCATGTAGTTCTGTTTCTTTTTTTATTATATACTTATATATTCCTATTCAATATATCATTATGCATTAAATTTTTTAAATCTTTATGAAAATGTTCATGTGTCTATATTCTCCAGCAACTTATATAAAGCATTTTAGTTCATTAATTTTCATTACTGCATTGTATTCTATTGTAATACTCTATCAATATCCATTGTTTCTCTATTGACATTCATGTTTCTATTTTAATGTAGTCCAAATTCATATTAGCTTTTGAATAACCAACTCACAGGAAATTTTTATATCTGCCCATTAATCTATGACTTTCCCTTCTGTTGAGTTGATTTTCTGAAAACTTTCAATGCAAGAACTTATATTTTGTCCCAATTATATTTTATGTCTAAGTTTTTGAGGTAGAGTTTTCCCTTAAATTCTATTTTGTTAGTTTGATCAAGTTTTCCAGCTTCTCAATGTTTTTTTAATTGTAAATGGTCACCTCATATTGTAAATACCCTTTATCTTGATTTTATTCACAAATTTGATAAGAAATCTTTCTAAATGTTTAAGTCACTGATAAGAATTATTTTGTGTAGGATGGGACTTGTTGCACAATGATGCAGAAACTATAATAGATCATGCTATAGTTTGGATTCACCATAGACTAGAACAAAAACTGAACTTATTCCCCAGAACTAGATTTGAGTAGCTAAAATGTATATTTTACTTTAAAACACCAGATTTAAGAAAGATCCTGAGACTGAAAATTGTGGTCTGAATTTGCTTCTAAGTGCCATTCATTGAGCTGGACTAATTTAGTAGATAAATGATTGAGAATCTAGCAAAAGGGTGTGCAGAAAAAAAAATGCTCATGTTTTTCACCTTAGAGTTAATCCTCATATGATCACAACATTTATTTTTGTCTGCAATGCAAGAGATCTTTATCATATGTAAACACATTTATATTGACATATGTATCACTTAAATAGAAACTCATAATCACTTAAAATAGAAGCAAGACTGTAGACACAGACACGAACATAGCTGTAAAATTTTTTTAATTGTTTTTATTATTTGTCTTTTACATTATTGTGTATTCCCCATATATTTCCCACCAATTCACCCGTGAGCCGTTACCACAGTCCCCCATGCTCCCTTCTCCCCCATTCTGAGCCCCTATCTTCCCCCTCTCTCACTAAATGTCTTTCTTTTATTTGGGTCCCCTGTATTCCTCCTGTAAGTGACCATTTGATAGTTTTCTTTCTCCTTTTGGCTTATTTCGCTGAGCATGATCCCTTCTAGTTCCATCCATGTTGCTGCAAATAGCATGTGTTTATCTTTTTTGAATGCTGAATAGTATTCCACTGTGTATATGTACCACATCTTCTTGATCCAGTCATCTATTTTTGGGCATTTGGGTTGTTTCCATGACTTAGCTATTGTGAACAGTGCATAGCTGTAAAATTTTTGTTATAGCTATATTGAAAACTTTCTATCAGAACTTCCAAAATCATGTATCTTTTAGGTGTCTTCTACAATAGCTCTCCCACATATACATATATACTACGTGTGTGTGTGTATGTATATACATGTGATTAAACTAATTTTGTTTTTATAACTGTTTCTGTGGTGGAATTTAACCACCTGATGTCTGTCAACCACAAGGAGGAGCTACGGTCTAATAACAAGTGGTTTACTTCTGATTGGGAGTTGCAGTTCAAAGATGATCTTTTAGAAAAGAGGACATAAACTGGAAAATGACCTTTCTCCAAAAAAGACATTTATATATGATATTTAAAATTTTAAATATGCAAGATAGTTTTTATTCTCAAAGATAAAAGGCAATTACATACATATGTAAATCATTTAAAACCCCTTCCACTAAGAAAAATGTGACTTAAAAAAATCAGTTGGCTACATGAAACCAACCCATTCATGAATTCTTTAGTTCTTCACTCAGAACCAGAACTGTAGATCTTAGAGTGAACAGGGAACTCAACATCATCTGATTTATCTCTTTGCCTCCGGTATTCAGGTATTAAGATTTTAAGAAATATGGTAGGAGTTCAGTGATCATTTATTGAATAATGAATGAATAAATGAAAGACTAAAAACTTGTGGGCTAGGTATGTTAATTTAATTGACAAGGGGCAAATAACTAATTATCCAACAGGGCACAAATCTTGGAAAAAGGAGAGATAGCACAGGTTTCTAGTTCCTTTCATTATCTTTTTAGACAGAGTCATGCTATATCTTCTGCATTTCCTGCTTAAGTGTAGTCTAAATGTAAGTTAGCTAGCTATTTTTAGTTATAGTTCAAATAAGTCTAAGTTGGGTCATTGTGAGCTCCAGTCGTGACTGTTATAAACGGAAGCTGGCAATAATCACATGTTTTAGGGAGTCGTAGAGGAAATTTTTTGCATTAGATGTAACTTTAGATTAGATGATCTCAAAGATTCTTTTCAGCTCTAATATTTTAGTATATTTTGTTTCACTATGCTAGTCACAGAAATCATTTTATTAAAAATTTTAAAGAAAGGTTGAAGGAATTTTACAATGTGTGCTCATGTAACTACAACATAGTTTCTGCCATTAACATTTTTCTGTATTTGTGGTATCACATATCTATTTCCCTATCCCTCTTTTTTTGTGCATTTCAAAGTAAAATGTAGACATCATTAGTCTTCCCCTTAATTGCATCAACATGTATAATATTTAAGTAGAGTTCAAAATTTGTTTATTTAATAAAATTTTCACAGAATAATGAACTCTTAAGTGAGCATTTGCTGAGTTTTGACAAATAAGACATGTGTAACCCAAAATCCTCTCAAATATAAAGCGTTGCTGTCATTCGAAGATTCCCTCATGTTTCTTCTCAATCCTACCCCCCTCCCTGAGGTCAACCACTGTTCTATTTTTGTTTTCACATTAGATTAATATGCCTGTTGTATATATCAATGAAAGTACACTATATACTTTTTATAACCAACTTCTTTCACTAGCTTATTATTTTTGATATTCATCAGTGTTGTTGCCTGTATCAGTAATTTGTTCCTTTTATTTCATACTAGTATCCCATTGTACAAATAAAATACAAATTTTTCTTAAAAAATCTATTTTCCTATTGATGGGTATTAGGGTTTCCAGTTTATTACAAAAATGTTTACATAAACATGTTTGTATCAATATTTTTTGTGGACATATGATTTTGGCTTTCTTGGGTATATACCTAGGTGTGTGTTATAGGTAAATGTACATTTAGCATAGTTATAAGTAAAGGTACATTTACCTGAATTATGGGTAAATGTACACTTAGTTTTTAAAGTGTTCTTTCATTAAAAATATCAACTATTTATTAGATGGCTATAATGTGGTAGGCACTGTGCTAGGCAATGGGGATACAGTTGTGAAGACTAATCTCCTGGTGTGTCATGTTTTTCCCCTAGTGGCTCAGTATATTTAACAATTTTATGAAGCTGACCAAGTACATTTCCTAAATTATATTTTGATTTTTATTTCAAAATCATACTTTTCACTAGAGACTATTCCCACAACTATAGAGTGGTTAAGAGCACAGGCTCCGAAGTCAGAATACTTCGGTTAAAATCCCAATTCCCTCATTCATAGCTGTGAGACCTGGAACAGGTTATTTAACTCCTCTGTACTTCAATTACTCCCTATCATAACTTCTTGTACGTACCTGTGAAACCACCTATTTAATTGTATCACAGTCATTTGCACACATACTTGTTTCTTCCATTAGACTGTGGGTTTTTTAAATCAGAGCACACATCTCACTTATGTATGCAATGTAAATACCCAGCATAATACATAGGAAATAGCAAGTGCTTGGTAAATGTTTGGTGAATAAATGATTTACTACAGCTTTTTGGGGTTAAGCTATAGTTTACAACAAGGCTCTGAAATAATATAACTGAGAAACTTGGTGTAGGGAATCCTATAAACAATACCGTCATATTAGTGCATTTATCTGTTAGCTTATGAGTGTACAGAGCAGTGAGCGGAAGAGTTGGGACGGAGGACATGGAGATCTTTGGAAAGTGGGATATAGAACAGGGTGCCACCTTGGAGGCAAGACAACTAGACTGAGCCCAAGCAAAGATTTCAAAAGGTAAGATGTATGGAGGAATAAAGTGAATAAAAAGCTGAAAAGGGAGGAATGGAACAAGAGAACCAAATGTAGCACACTTCACAATTCATCAAGTCTTGGCTGAGCTGGTCTAAACCCTGATTTGGAGGCAACAAGAACACCTACTGAATTATTTTTACGCTTTGATTTCAATAAAACCTATGTATTGAGTGAGGAGGGGTATTCTCTTAGGGTTCTTGAGAAGGCCATGGAAGATGCATGCTCCCTCTCTCATATGTTTTAAAAACAAGCTAATTGGAAGCAGAAAATGTAAGGATCATGAAAACAATAAACAATATTGATGTTGAATGAGACATCTTGAGGTATTTAACCAGTTTTCCTTTTTACATGTTCACGAACCTTCATTATTACTGAAAGTCACTTTCCTAGTTAGAGCTTGAAGTCTTAAATATCTTTGCTGAGACGATAGTTCAGTAGTTTGGTGTTATTGCTAGTGACCAATTTTTTTTTTCTTTAGACAGGACTGGCTGATCTAGGATCAGGAATGATTATAGAGATGATTGTTGAATATATTTCCTACATAAGAATAATGATGATGACAATAGATTTGTTGAGTACTTACTGTGTGCCATATCCAGTGCAAAACAATCATATTTATTATCTCTTTATTCACACAATCCTTCTGTGTAATCAGTATTACCACATGCACTTTATCTATGGTGAAACTGAGGCTCAAAGAAAGCAGAGATGAGAGAGAGAGAATGAATATGAATATATCAGGTATTTTCTGAATGTGTTCAATGATTTTGTTTGGTAGATTACCCTGCATTGTATAGACAAGAAACAGACTACAGAAGTCAGGGAGTGAGACTTACTGAATACCTGTAATGTGTCAGACCTTCTGGTAAGTGCATTCCTGACATTTTTGTTTGATTTGATAGCCTCATAACAACCTTGTCAAATAGGTACCATTAGCCCTACATTTCATATAAAAAAATTAAAGCTCAGGGATGTTAAGTAATTGGCTCAAATTCATACATTCAATTAACAAAAACAAAACAACTGTGAGTCAAGAGTAGTCACATTCTTTACTCTGACTAAAAAGGAGAAAAGAAATTTCTATTAGTCTAACTTGAAGGAAAAAAAAAATCCATAGATTCAACTCTGATTTTGAAGCTCTGTTCTTTACATAAGTATAAAGACTTATTAACAGCTTAATTGTTGAATATTGAACAAAATATGTTTTGTTGTTACCTTTAAACACTTGGTTCATAATGGTTGTTTATATATATTTCCAAAGTATCAACAATTTACTTATATCACTGTTAATAAATGTTACCAGAATGAAAAAAAAATAGTAGTCATACCTTCCCCTGAAGCCCATGTTGTTCAAAGAATTGATGTTCTCTCTTTGATATTTAATTTGTCCAAGGTCACAGAGTTAGCAGTACAGTGGAATTTCTGACCCTAAGTTTGATCTTTCTACTGCACCCTGCCACTGCTCTGTGGCTATAGTTTGTTTCATTGTTATGTCCTCTGTAATGTAAGAAAACAGGTCAAGGTTTGTTCTTACTGAGACATTTTCAAAGCCAGGTGATTAAGCAAACTTGTATAGTTCTTGTTGCTGGACTAAATACTGTTACAACAAACTCCTTGACCCTCGCTGGCAGATCACATTTTCAGCTCTCTAATATTTTTGTTCATCATTTAAAAAATTGTAATAATATAAAGCATATCACATGGCTATTTTCTTAACTATTTTTAAGTCTACAGTATACAAGTGTTACCCATATTTCCATTGTTCTGAAACAGATCTCCAGAACCTTTTCACTTGCAAAACTGAAACTCTAAACACATTAAACACTAATTCTCCCTTCCCCTAGCACTTGGCAACCGCTTTTCAACTTTCTATTTCCATGAATGTGATTACTTTAGCTGTTTCATATAAATAAAATCATACAGTATTTGTCTCTTTGTGACTAGTTTATTTCACTTAGCACATTATACTCAGGATTCATCCAGGTTGTGGCATGTGACTGAATTTCCTTTCGTTTTAAAGCACTCTCCTTTTAATTTAAGTATCTCCTGTTATTTTAAGTACCCAATGTTTTTATAAAAGTATATCTAAAAAATAGTACAAACTGAGGTATTCTGAAGGACTGTTTCCAGGTACTACAATGGTCTTGAAAAGTGTTGCTCTGAAGAATGAAATGTGAGTGAAATAATATGACCTAATTCCATACCGATTACACATGTTACTTGAAGACACACTGGGCAGAAAGAGAAGGAAATTTCATATTCTAAGTCCTATATTCTGTGTGCTAAAGGCTGAAGTTTGCCTGAAAAACTGTACCTATGATATAAAGCAGGATGTTTCATGGAATTTCACTTTAAAAAAGGAATTTTAGCCCCCTTTTTAAACACTGAATCTGCAGTTTTGAGCATGGAGGCACAAAACACATGTACATTGCTTTTTCTCTTTTTTATATACCACATGGAAAATATTTTCCCAAGAGATTAGGAAATTCTCAGGAGATTTTAAGGCTAGGAAGAACAGTAAGAATAGGAGCTGCCATCCCTTTTAGAAAAAGTTGTTAATATTTGCTTAAATATGAAGACAATTTTATATGCAGGATTTTAGAGAACTACTAGACAAAAACTGATACCTTGTAAAATGTATTAACTATTTAAAAGTTTTTTTTTGAGTTAACTGATTTAGCTTCCTCAGGAGAATTTTATCTTTCTAATCAACAGAAAAGACAATTTTAACCATGAAAAAGAAATTACCACTTGCTAAATGGTTGTGTGTGCTCTGAGGTAAGGTACAATCCCTAATTTTCAGGGTAGTCCATCCCTGGGAAGAGAGCCACCAGCAGATGGCAATGGCCCTATGTGGAATAGCCTTCTAGACAAAAGCTAGAATCTAAAGTAAACTGATACCCCAGTGAAGTCACATGCCATTTCAGAGAAACCTGATAGCTTTGGCTGGGCAGAGCCCATTTAACCTTATCTTTTAGCTGTTATCTCATCTCTCCATTCCATCTGACAATTCTCCAACTCAGCATTTTGTGTACACCATCCTAAAGGTCAAGCGTGGGTGCTAGGTTGGGAGCCTCGAAGTCAGTTCATGGATGTGGTATTAGAAGCACACATTTTTAACAAGTAACCTACGTTGACTGCTCTCCACAGAGACCTTGATGGGATATTTGTTTTCTCACCTCTGTTATCTCCTGGATTGGCTAATTCTTATTTTATGATGCTAAGCATTGAGTTACAGGAATTTGTGAGTAAAACATGAGGCAGATTATGTTGTTGATGTTTTACTTAAGTAAGAATTTTGGAACTTTCTCCATACCAAAAAAGCTGTAGTCAGAACTTGTTTGATTGGGTTAGCTCTCTTGTCCCTCTACCTTCTGGAACTGGACCTGGTGGTAGGCTTTTACAATAACTCTACACTCTTTTGTTTACAGAATCCACCTGAAAAGTACTGTATCTTCCAGAGCTGGTGGAAATATGAAAAATCTTAATTTGAAACCTATGGCTGATGCTTTGTTTTCCTGCATATTTTAAGATTTATTCTTTTTGTAGGAAAATTTCTCTCATCTTATGCCTTTTTCATTGATGTATATGTATTAAGTTACTTTCAGCAAAAATATTACAGAAGTAATGGGCTGCTATAATTTTATTCAAATTGGATGGTACATGGGGCCAATTTGCCTCCCTGCTGGTGGTGGAGACACTGATCACTTGATTAACATAGTGTCTTCTGGATGTCTTCATTGTAATGTTGCTGTATTTCTGTGTAATTGTTTTGTGGAAATACTTTGCAACTATATACTTACTCCTCCTCTCACTGTCACTCACTAATTTTAGCACCCATTGATGCAGTGCACTTATAATGGCTTCTAAGAGGTAATTTTCTAATTCCATCATCCGTTCTACATTTATTAGTTGGTGTTATAATGTAAACAGAGCTTCTTTTTTTGCCCTATATTCTCTTGTTTATATCCTTATAGACTCATAGGTTTCTATTTTATTCAATTTGTATCTGTTATTCTCACTATCTTGATGTTCAAATTGTCCCGGGTTTGACCTTAAGGTATGACTTTTAAGTTGGTTTCTGTAGCACTTCTTTACCTCTGGTTTCCAAAAGATGTTTCATTCTCATCTTTCCTTGCCCAGCCCTGTATTCAGTCATTTCTCCAAGAAGTGCTAGTTCCTTTTATTGTAGAATACAATTTAGAAACTAGGGAGGACCTAAGAAACACAAGTAAGTATCCTTTTCATCTGGGTTTATTTATTCTGAAACTTTGAGTTCACATTTTTAGTTTGAATTCCAATCCACTACGATAGGTTTCTTCTCAGTCATTGAGAAACTGGCTCATTATCATTGGTGTGTGTGTATATGTGTGTTTGTGTATGTATGTAAATATATATAATAATATATATAAATATAATACATAAATATATATGAATATATGTATATTTATTTGTATAAACCTTTCCTCAACTACTGACCTTGTTAAGCTGTTCTTATTTTTCCACTTCACTATCTTCATGTGGACTGTCATTGCCAGATGTAACGAGGCTGCCCCTGTGACCCAGTTCTAATACCATCTTCAGTTAGCAACATTGCAGAACTGCTCAGTTGTCTTTTCTCTCCGCCTTAGCTGTCATTCTCCTGTAGGTCACTATTATCATCTTAGCGGGGTCTGTTTAGTGACTTGGATTGAAGAAGGAGAGAAGGAAAGGAGAAGGATAGATACCTAAGAATTGATGCATTAATATAGATAAGAGGGATTTTAACTATCACTAAAGCTAGGATGAATGCCATGGTTTGCTATATTCACTGGTTTCTTTGTTTCATATTAAATCTACTTTAGCAGAAAAATAGCTAATTCCTTCTTTAAAAGATACACTGCAAACTTAAGATATCATAAAAACATGCATGATTGCATATAGCCTGGATTTGGCATATGAAGTCACACATCTACCTAATACAGTAAATAAAACCAGCCTTACACTAAATATATCATAAAAGTAAATACATTGCTTGAGTTACTTCTTTTACATGACTTAGGTTAAGTTACTTAACCAAATAATTTTGATGATTAAATGAGTTGATAAATGTAACGTGTTTGGAGTCATGTCTGACAAACACAAACTGTAAGACTGACCCTTGAAAGTAGACCTTAGATCTGAGACTCAGGAGGGGAAGGGGTGTGGGAGCGAAAGGGAGAGATTAGCGAACAAGGAGGGAGGAAAGGTGGAGTTTGGTGTAAGAATGTGTGCACTTTTGTGGTGGGAAAACTATAGTGACTGCACCTAAAGGGAGAGATCCCATACTGGGGGGAAAAGAAAGGATGTTTAAAAAAAATTAATATGCCTGATATTTAATAAATAATATTACTGTTATTATTTTATTATTTGTATTGCTATATTCTTTCTTGCACAAATATTTGTCATTCGAGTTTTTATGGTCTTATCTCTAACTTCTTTAAAAGTTGCCTTAGCAAACTATTTTTAAACTTTATTTGCAATATTTCTTTTTCTATATAAATTAAAGTGGATTAAGTGATTAAAGTTTCCTCTTTCTGCATACACATTCTCTTGGAAAAGAGTTACATAACCATGACACTTTACTCCCATAACTCTGCTCTGTTTTCACCGTTTTCCTCCTGTTTTTTTCCCTCCTGAGTTTTGGGGGCTTTGCAGAATCTAGAACTGCAGAAGAACAATTAGTTGTTTTGCAGGGGTTCTGGACTTGACTGTATGAAGTTATGAAAAATGCTCAACTACACTGAGCCCTAAGCTTCTTCAACTATAAATGGAACTAAGTAATCTTCCTTTATAGGGTTACGGTGGTTTAATTGAGATAATTTGTAAGGCACCTAGTAAAAGTGCTTAAAGAATGTTAGCTATATCATGAACACGATTATGATACCAAATTGGAGGGATTGATTCTGGAATTCTTTATCTTTTTTCTCTCTCCTTGGATAACTTTCTTCATGTCTTGAATGTTTGCTCTAGTGCTAAGAAAAATGGATATATGAAGCTTCAAACAATTGTTGGTTAGTAATGTTTGTGAAAAAAATGAAGCTTTTGGATATTTTAGAGTAAAAAGATAAATTTTGGATTTTGAGCTAGAACTGACAACTTTTCAAGAGTCAGAATATTTTTAAAAGCAAGGACTCTGGAGCCAGACTGCCTGGGTTTGAATCCTAGTTCTTTTATGTAATAAGTATATACTTAATACTTAACCTTCCAGTGCAATAGTTTCCTCATCTGTGAAATACAGATGATAATAAAATAGTTATTTAATAATGCTGATGTGAGATTTGAGTAAGTTAAAAATATGTAAATTACTTAGACCAGTGCCTAATACTTAGTAAGCACCATAAACATGTTATTTAAGTACTTCCCATGAGCACAGGGAGAATTTCCTGTGACCAAAACCAAATTGTTATTTCCTGTTGTTTAAATGTTCTTTCCCTTTATGTGTAGAAAGTAGAAGTAGTAGTACACACACACACACACACACACACACACACACACACACATTCACATGCTATGATTATATTATGTATATGATTTAATCTTTTTACTTATCCATTCTACTGACATGGTATAATTGACTGTTTACAATGTGGGAGAGAACTTTTCTATTTAGACTCTATCCATATGAACAAATGAGCTGGGACTGGAACCAAAGCACGTCTGGATATGATTCATTGAAGGATGTCTGGATGTCTGGGAAGCAATGATGGATGCCTCTACTTTCCTCCATGTGACTCAGATGCTTAAAGAGCCATGGAGAACTGAGTCAACTACATATTTTGGCTCAGTATATCTTGTTTGTGACATAAAACCCCATGCAGTCTTTTAAATCACTGGTGCTTCTCTTGCCCTAACATTAATTGATTCGTGCACTGAGGCTAGAGTTTTATATCTTAGACTCAATGTCACTAGCAAAAGAGGTGCTTTTTGAAAGAGCATCACAGTATTTGATATAATACCTATTTTTGGAGATGGTTTTTGTTTCTTTTTGCTGTGGATATAAATATTCTTTAAAACATAGATTATAATTAACATCTGTTCAAATTTTTCTTAGAGGCAGTATGGTATAATACAGATAACACTCTTATTAAGCAAATATCTGTTAAACTTTCAGTAAATGCTAGCCAACAGTAGTGGATAAAGAGTAAATATGTGTATACACACATACACATAATGTGTTTCTCCCTCTCCCCAGATGATATTTTTTCTCTTAGAACTGGTATGGAGACAAATAATTATCCAAGATTCATGTAAATAAAAGAATAATTATAACTTGGGTAGAATGTTGTACTGAGAGAATGAATATTAGGAGAAATCTGTGTACTCAAAGAGGCCAAGGCAGGCTTCCTGGTGGCAGTGGCACTTGAAATGAGATCTAAAGGACAAGAAGGAGATGACACGGCTCAGGAGTCCAGGAGTGAAGGGGGAATATTCCAGACAGGGTCATAGTGCACGCAAAGGTTTGTGGCAGCAGGGAGCATGCACTTTATGAAGAGCTGAAAGGTTGGAATTGCCAGAATTTAGAAACTAGGAGTGCAATGAAAAATGAGACTCTAGAGTTCGGTAAGAGCTAGAGCAATCAGGGTCTCGTGGGCCATGTTAGCACTTGTGTTCCCCTAAGTTAATTGGGATTGGAATTCCCAGGTATTGAAAATCTTTGGCTATGGCTGGTGGTATATGAAAAAAAATGAAGGAAAAAGAAATGCTTTAAAATTGGCTAATACTTAGGGATGTAATTTTAACAGTCAATGTATAAGAATGTAATTCAGTATAAGTTTTCTATTCATAAGACAATTACAGAATTTAAAAGTAGCATGTATTATGGATAGGTGAAGAACACCAATTTAAAGTTGTATAATGAGAATGTCTTCTCCATCTAGACTGTTTCTGTGACTCCATGTCTGTCTATCATCTATCTATTTAACAATCATCTGTCATCATAATCTATTTGGAGCAAGAATCAAACTTTAAACTGGGAGTCTTTCATGAATGTGAGGACACATTGCTGTGACAGGCTTTGAGTAGGGACTATTCGAGGGAATAGAGATGGGAAAGTGATGGAAATTGTGATGGAAAAGCAAGAGAAAGTTATATACTCAGACATGTATGGAAGAAAGTACTCAGTGTAAATTGATCAGGTTTTGGAGAAGCCAGTGAGAATTAGGAGACCATTGCAGTAGTCCTGACAGGAGAGTCTAGAAGCATGCATTAGGGTTATAGCAGGGGAGTTGGAAAGAAACAAATGGATTGTTTTAGTCTGTTTTTTTTTTTTAAAGATTTATTTATTTACACATACAGGATCTGGGTGCAGGCCAGAGGTGCGACGAGGTGAGAGGATTCACCAGAGATACAGTGGGGAGCAGAACAGGCGGATTGACTGAAATATACTGCTGAAGGGAGCAGCTGGTAGAGACAGGAGAGGGCTGCTCCATCGTGTGGGTCAGCTTCCTGGCCGGGGATCACTTCATAGTGTTGAGACTTAACCCCTTGTGCCACCAGGGAGGGTCCATAGTCTTTGTTTAGGATGAAATATAGAGAACAAATAAAATTTTAGAATTTACAGAATGATGTTTCCATATTGGTGCTAAAATTAGGTAAATTGTAATTATAAACAAAAATCACTAAATTACCTCAGTGTAGTATTCCTTCCCCCCCCATATATCTTTTTATATATTCACATATCTGGATATACTTTAAAGTTTTCATTTCCAAACAGTTGTTTGCATGCATAAACAGTGACTTGGGTATGGAAACAACACAATTTGCGTATGTGAATGCTCATACTTTGGCTTTGTTTTTAATGCAGAAATTATACAGAATTTACCAACAAACATTTATTCAACACCTATTATCTGACTAATAAAAGATTTTAGTTTATGACCTGTAAATTTGTAGACTTCTTGCCCTATAATCTTAAAATAGGTATGATACTCCTGAAAGAATGGAAACTATTTCAGCTAAATTTTAAATAATTTGGAGGTTAAAAGTATTAAAATGTAAAAAGAAAATGAAGTTCTGTTCTTCAGTTTTGAATATTGTGGCAAATGCCCTAAGTGCTATAAGAATCCCGTTAACCGTTTCAGGCTGCTTTCCCACTGTATGCCCAGAATAATTGATTATCCGTGTATGATCCCACAAGTATTGCAGTAAAAAGGCAGAAAACAACGGGCAAAGATAATGAAATTTCACATTTTGGCTTGTCTATCTTTTTCTTTCAAAGTAACTTATGTTAATACAACTTCACAAAAAGTCTTTGAAATTTCATCATGGGTTTTGTAAAAGAGGTGAAAGTTGACCTAGAAGTGCTTGACCTATATCTTGGCGGCTACTGAAAGTCTAGCCTCATAATTCAGAGGTGCAGTGACAGCTTTGCCTATAAACCCAAGTCTTCATTTCACCAACATTTTCAGGTTTAGTCTCCTTGAAAATACCAGCAAACGTGAAACATATCATTTCTCTGCTTGGGATAGCAATGGCGATGTTTATGGAACCGTTTGCTGTCTCAGGGGTAATCTCCTGGATAATTTGGATTAACCTTACCAGGTCTCTAGATACCATACTACCCAGGGTGGATGATTTCTACAATAACCTTTCCAGATCTTAGTTTTAACCCCATCACCTTGTTTTATAAAAAAAATTTCAGCAGAAATTCATTTAAACTATTGAACCTGTCTACTTCAATTCTTTTGATCTGAAGTGGCCTTCTTTTCTGCAAGTAAACAATATCTTTCTATGAATAATTCTAATGAAATGTGGAACATCTTGACATCTTCTGGTTACTTTTTTTCACAGGTGCTTTATTTTGTATCAAAGTGCCTCTTCATACTCAGGTTTTAAAAAATTACCCGGAGATGGGAGGAAGAGTACTTTTGTTAGTTTATTTGCTGGTAGAAAGAGTTTGCTTAAAGGAGGGGATTTTCTCCAAGGAAGAATTTGTCTTTTGAATTGACAACAGATTCTTTAATTTGTATTCATCAAAAGTCGTTCTTGCACTTTTTTTTTCTGAAGAAAGAAGGAAATAAAATGCCTTCTAAAAGGTGGTATCAACACTGAAATTTCATTCCATGCAAGACTATATCCTAGTAAAACATTGCTCTTTTAAAATCTAATTTTATGCTTATAGTAACTATTTCTTAGTATTGCAAGGTCAGAGCTTTTAGTTTAATTTATGACTATGAATTTCACTCCCTCAAAACTGAAAAATAGAAAACCAAAATAAATTAGCATTTGTAATGGTGTGAGATGGTGATCCCAGGTGATTTTTTTCTGGGAAATCTTCCTCTAGTTTGAATCAGTTAAAGGTGGTAGATCAGGACAGGGGATACTGATAAAATTAATATATTATCTGTAATGGTTATATTACTTCATTGTCTTAGTCAAAACATAACAGAGGAAAAACTGATTTTTCATTCTTCATATTGAAACCTGTCTGTGCTTCTAAAAGTGCTGTCTATAAACTTTTACTGATGCACAATTTGTTTTAATAAGTGAGAGTCAGAAAATAGGCATTTAGGATATTGAGTGTTGGAAAATGAAAACTTTGTGATGTTAGTGATGCTAGTTAGGGTGTTTGTTTTTTTTTAATGCAGGATGAAGGAAAGAGGTCATCTATGCTGAAAAGTAAGGTCCTAAAGCTGATACAGTCTATAATATAGTTTGAATTGATCAAAATAAAAAGATATAATAGTTTTAAAACACTTAGCAGGAATAGGTAAAACACCCTTCATAATAAAAATAATTTGTATTTCTTGAGAGTTCCTTTGTACTATGTTTTGTATGTATGCAGTCTCGTTAATCCTATAAGATTTTTAAGTATAGGTTATCTCCATTTTACAGAGGAAGAAACTGAGATTCAAGAGACTGAGGCATTTACATAAGTTAACCCATCTGGGTTGTAATTCCACAAGCTGCAGTTCGAACTTAAACTGTCTCTGAAATCTAAAATCTTTGTACTAAGTGCCTTGCCTTCAAATGCTTAGTCACTACCTGCTGTATCTTCTTGAAGATAAAACCTGAGAGGTTAACAGGATAAACCAGAAGATGTGAATTGGGAAAGGAACTGATGCATTGGCATTTTCACCAGAGAGTTGTGTATCTGAGTTATAATATGTAGAGTTGTGGTCAAGCTATTAGAGAATGAGGAAATTAGCTAGCTTGAGGCACTGAACTTTAAAACACAGTCTATTTTTTTTTTTTTTTTTTTT